>JASVEL010008140.1:0-106927 GCA_032618575.1 Nicotiana noctiflora | reverse complement strand
CATTAGAAGACATAGTTGCTCCATCACCGGTCTGATCTACCACACCCGCTGAACTGCTCCAACTGGCTGAGCTGTTGGAATCTGGGACTAAGGAGCCACCTGCTCTGGAGTGCCAATAGCGGGAGTCTGGGCTCCTTCCCCAGCCCGAGAGACATCTGGTTCTACGGGAAGTAAGCCTTCCTGGGCGACACTCTCCATAAGGCCCACTAGACAGACCAGAGCATCCTGGAGTATCGAGGTAGCAATGAACCCCTTTGGGACTTCAGCTGGCCTTGCTGGAACAGTCTGGGCTGGACCCTACTCTTCAAACTCTACCCGAGGCCCCGCCGCTAGTGCTGCTACTATGGGTTGATGCTTGCCCTTAACTCGGCCTCTAGCACGGCTTCGGCCTCGTCCTCTACCCCTCGTAGAAGCTTCCACTAGGGGCTTGGGCTGCTGATCAGTGAATGAAGAAGCACGTGTTCTTACCATCTACGAAAGAACAAAGTAAAAGTTTAATTAGCATTGAGAAGTTAAATCGCACGGCAGAGAAGAATATATGTGAAGTTATTCCTAAACTCTGTATCCTCTGGGGATAAGCACAGACGTCTCCGTACCGATCCCTCAGACTCTACCTAGCTAGTTCGTGAATTGTGAGACCTATGCAACTGTGCTCTGATACCAACTTGTCACGACCTGGATTTTCCACATTCGAGAGTCGTGATGGATCCTACTCGTGAAAGCTAGGCAAACCAACTATTAGGGTTCTACACATTAACAATCAACCCAAACAATTAAAAACAGTAACTAAATTTAAACAAATGAAAAGTACAGAAGAGTTAAAATAAATCCAAGTACTTCAATAAATGTCTACCCACGAATGTGATATCACAAATTAACGAATGATTAAGATTTTTACTACAAATATAAGTCCGAAAAGAAAAGTACAATTGTTGTCTGAATGAAAAGAGATAGTATAAATCTAAACAGGGAAGGGGGACTCTAGGTTGTACGGACGCCAGCATATCTATCTTGGTCTCCCTGTACTGAAGGCAGCTACCTCAGCTACTTACCGGGTTTGGTACCGAAATCTACACAAAATAGTGCAGAGTGTAGTATCATTACAATCGGCCCCATGTACAGAGTAAGTGTCGAGTCTAACCTTGGTGAAGTAGTGACGATGCTAGGACACGGCAATCATATGTACCTTTGTAGATAAATCATATATAAGCAGAAACATAATAACAGACATCACCAGAATAAGGTGGGAAGGGGACATGTTACGGGGAAAGTATCGGATTCTAACAGTAAACCAATAAGGAAGCATCAACAAGGAAGCATAATGAACATCATATATAAATCAATAAGAATAATAAAATGGTTGTTGACACGTGATTATTGACCCTACCCGAGATTTTTTTTTATATTTTTAGCGTAAAATATTTAGTTTAGTTTTAATATAGCTATTTTAGCTAAATTTGACTCTTTTACTTTATTTTTACCTTAAAATGAAAAATAACAAAAATATAGTTTTATTAATGTTTCGTAGTCATTTTAAACTTGAAAAAAATACAAAAAATAGTACTTTATATTTTTATCTTTTTATAAAAACGAAAATAATAAAAAATAGTTTCATTAATATTTTGTAGTTATTTTAAACTTGAAAAATATAAAAAAATAGTTTTATTTTAATTATGAGTATTATGGTTATTTTGATTACCTAGGATTAATTAAATAACACCATTCTCGGTTCCGGGCGAAGAATAATATTCGGGTTCAAACTACCCGGTTTTATAATTTTCGGACCTAGCCCGTAATAATCCGAGTCCACCACAGGGGAACACGGACAAAACTACCCATACACACATGCACACACTATGGGGACAATAGATAATGGGGGATGAGAATAATTAGAAAATGACAAAAAGAAAGTAAAAACAAAAGAAAAAGACAAAAAATAACATGGGACTAAATTTAAAAAAAAAAACAAACAAACAAAAAAGGGGGGGCTACCGATCAAAAAATTGATTCTCTCATTGATTTGAGAGACACCATCGAGTTTACCTCCCTTACAAAAGTAGCGGCCAGATCTCTCTTTCTTGGACAAAAAAAACACAGATAAAATATACATAAGGGGATTAAGAAGAAAAGACGGAAAGAAAAAGGAAGAAAAAAAAGTGAACGTTTTTGACAAAAACAGACCACTGCTCAGTCATCTCTTCATTTTTGGAGAACTAACAAAACAAACAACCTCCAACGAGCTTGACGCGGCCGGCCATAAACGACCCATCTCCTTTTCCTCAAGCAGCGCTGCTGCTGCTGCCTCACGTACTACCAGCGAACCACCAACTTCCTTCGTCGTCGAGCCTCCTGTCGACCACAACCCATTCCAAACACCACTCCTCACCATCGCCATCTTCGTAAGTCACATCCAGTCGACCAAGCAGTCCAGTGGCGTCGAACTAGTAACAACAACGAACCAAGCAATCCTTTGGTGTCGAACCAGAAGTGTTTGTTGCAATAGCCTGATAAGCCATAGACTCCTTAACCATCTGACAATAATCACGCTAAGATGGTTTCGTAGTAAGCGTGCCTGCAGCGATTTGCTCCTCCAGTCATGTCCATGGCATGAACTTCCATCGACCACTGAACTCTTTCGAACTCGTTGAACGAGCCAGTCTACTCCCCGTCATGGAGTTTGTTGATTTTGTTTTCTGACTTTAGTTCGAGTTTCCTGGTAGATTCGAAGTCTTTCCGGCGAGGTTGAAAGTTTTCGGTCTAGACGTTCATTGACGTGGTCCTGATGGTTTCGCTTTACAGGCCTGTAAGGATCGAGCTCATATAGAGACTCGTTGCAGGAAGCTAATTGCCTGAAGCTTTTGTTTGGCTATTTGGAACCCTTGCTGTTAAGGTAATGTTTCCCCTTCCTGATTATGTAATTCTCTTTTGACTCAATGAGAATATGCTTACTATACCATGTCAGTGTATTATTATGCCATATGCCTATGATAATTGTTAAATTTTGGTTGTTTGGGAAAGCCAGTTGTTGAAATATTGTGATTTTCGTCCCATCATGTTCCCCTATATTTTGTCCGTTTCTATCTCCCTTATCAATAACCATGTTTTGGCATTCTCCATCAGTTTGTGTATAGCTTTTGTTAATATCTAAAAGGGAGAATCGTTAAGGTGTGACCAATGATTTGATAACAAGGGTCAAAGTCACGCCTTTTCCATAAATAATTCACAATTCCATAATTGAGGACCCATTACAATTAGTCTCAAACTTAGCAAAAATCAATAAAATAAACATTTGTAGTTTGCTTTAGTTGAGTATAAAACCCTTTGGAATAATTTGAGACGTTTCATGCCAAATAAAATCCCAAAACGCATGGCTCTTATTGAGTTAATTTTAATCCTTAGAAACCGAGGCGTGCCATTTAACACATTTCCATGGCCTTCGCAAAGTTTATAATACGTCAGTCACTTTAGGCGCGTATTTTAATAATTTTACTTCTTAAATCCGGGTGTGCATTTCATGTGGCCCAAATCCAAATCCCAAAATGTTGAATAAGAATGTGTCGAGGATCCGGGTGCATTTCATGTGACGTGATTCGAAACATATTTTTAGGCAACATCCTTTTTCGTAAATAATAATCATAATAAAAGCATTAAAAGGATATTGATTTGCATTAAGTACATAACCGTTGAAATCAGATAAATAAGCCGAATATGACAGTTAAGCGACCATGCTAGAACCACGGAATTCGGGAATGCCTACACCTTCTCCCGGGTTAACAGAATTCCTTATCCGGATTTCTGGTTCGCGGACTGTTAAACAGAGTCATTCTTTTCCTCAATTCGGGATTCACCGGTGACTTGGGACACCACAAATCTCCCAAGTGGCGAATCTGAATATTAAATAAATCCCGTTTTGATTGTCCTTTGATTGGAAAAACTCCATCGCGCCCTTGCGGGTCAGTGGAAAAAGGAGGTGTGACAGCTCTGGCGACTCTGCTGGGGACACAAACCCAGAACCACTGGTTCAGGGTTTAAGAATTCGAGCTTGGAATAATTATTGTATTTGGCTTATTTATTATCTGATTTTATTATATGTTTGTATTAATATGCAAAATGATATTTTTACCACTTTAATATTCTTGTGAATTGTACATATAAATTGTGCCGAAACCAATCTCCTCTCCGAGTCTTCTAAATCATGAAGAAGGGTGCACTTCGTGTGACTTCTTTTCTGTATAGCGTCTAATTCCCACTTTAGAACGAGGTTTGGATAAGTTGCAAAACCGGTGAAGCTTCTATATTCCCGGGTTGCTGCCTCCTCCTCGGCTCGAGTTGTCCGCTCGGGTAAGCCAAGTCTAGAACAATAAACCCAGGTTTTTAAACCTAGAATAACGAAGCTTCATGCCGGATCCCTAGTAGGAAAGTTTATTTGCATCATGTTGCATTTGACTTAGGGGACTCAACACAGGGGTTGAGTCCGTCTAGGACAGGTGACCTAAAATGAAAAGACCATCCTGCTGCATCCTGTTTGTTTTACGCATTTATTTGCTTCAGACTTGCAGGCTAACCGGTTTTTAAATATCGAGGAAAATGAAAAAAAAAAAGTTTCAAAATAGTTTGTTTTTTTTACTTAAAAAGAAGAAAAAAAACGTTTGTTTTAGAATAAAAAAGTGTGATTAAAAAAAATAGTTCTAAAATAGTTTTTTTTTTACTTAAAAAGAAATGTTTGTTTTAAAATAAAAAAAAATGTGTGAAAAAAAATATAGTTTGTTTCATTTACAGATGTAGTTTATTTTTATTTGACCGAACTACGCAGGTTTTATTCTCGCCATTAGGTGGGATACGTAGGCAACCCTCATCGGGTCCAACCACACCTTTCAAAAAATCAAAAAAAAATGTGTGTTTAATTTTGTTAATAAAATCAAAGTGATGCCATTTTTAAAAATAGCCAAATGTTCCGAAAGGACGCCGGAAGGCTGTTTTTGCAAAAAATAGCCACTTTGAATTATTGTAAATAATTTTTGGGCACAACCTTGAAATATTTCCTCGCGGAAATGTTGAAAGGTCGTAGCCGCAAAATCAAGTTTGGGTTAGCACACCTTTCAAAAAATCAAAAAATGTGTGTTTAATTTTGTCAATAAAATCAAAGTGATGCCACTTTGAAAAATAGCCGAATGTTCCGAAAGGACGCCGGAAGGCTGTTTTTGCAAAAAATAGCCACTTTGAATCATTGTAAATAATTTTTGGGCACAACCTTGAAATATTTCCTCGCGGAAATGTTGAAAGGTCGTAGCCGCAAAATCAAGTGTGGGTTACCACACCTTTCAAAAAATCAAAAAAAATTGTGTGTTTAATTTTGTCAATAAAATCAAAGTGATACCGTTTTTAAAAATAGCCGAATATTCCGAAAGGACGCCTGAAGGCTGTTTTTACAAAAATAGTCACTTTGAGTCATTTTAAATAATTTACGGGCATAACCTTGAAATATTCCTTGTGGAAATGTTGCAAGGCCATAGCCGCAAAATCAAGTAGGGTTCACACCCTTTTGCAAAATTTAAAAAAAAATGTCAAATTTTTTATTTTGTTATAAATAAGTCGGGTGGTGATATTCTTGTTTAAAATAAGCCGAATGTTCCCCAAAAGGACGCCGGAAGGCTATTTTTGCAAGAATAGCCACTTTGAGTCTATGTAAATAATTTTTGGGCACAGCCTTGAAATATTCCCTCGTGGAAATATTGAAAGGCCGTATCCGCAAAATTAAGTTTCAGTCATCACTCAACTTTGCAAAAAAAAAAAAAAAAAAAAAAAAACATATGGTTTTACTGAAATGGCCACATTTGGCATTTAAACTTTCTCAGTCTTGTGTTGGCTCGTGTCGGTGCTGAACGATGCCCCATGGGCCCTAAGATGAAAATTTTTGAATTTGTAGTCTTTTAAATAAAATTTTGCAAAAATAGCCGCTTTGTCAAATAAGTCATTACATGGCCAATTTTATAAAAATAGTCAATTGACATTAGAAACCTCTCAGTGTTGTGTTGGCTTATGGCGATGCCGAATGATGCCCCCATGAGCCGCAGGAGGAAATTTTTTTTTCTCAAGTTTATCTTTTTGGAGTCGGCTTTTACAATTTTTCTTCAAAAAAAAAAACAAATAAACATCTCTTTATTTCTTGCATTAATTTGCAAGAACTACGCTCAGTCTGATTCATGCGGGGTCATGATACGTAGGCAATCTCCATAAGATTCGACCACAACTGTATATGTATATATATGAAAAAAAAAATGAAAGGACTGGCTGAGTCCATTCTAACATGTTTTGTCTTGAATTGTAAAGTAAGTAGAAGGTGGTTGGTTTGTGACAAGCGGACAACACAAGATCCCCGAAAGATGGTACAGGAGGAAATTTCCAAATACCTTATAACCCACTTCCAAACCAAGGGTATAGAAGGGAACCGAAGTTGAAGGGTAATTTCACACCAATAGGAGTTTCCTATGCAAGCTTATTTGAGAAGTTAAAGCAACATGACATGATTGCACCCATCCCTCCAAATCATGTGGACCCACGTGCAAGGAGCTTTGACCCATCTAAAAGGTGTGAATACCATTCCAATGCCCAGGGGCACAACAGGGAAAGTTGTCGGGATTTGAAAAGGGAAATAGAAAGGATGATCCAAGAAAGATTGATTGTGGTTCATAACAGTGACACCCAGAATATCGCGCTGAATCCGTTACCTGCACCTGATGATACACACTTTCCGGCGGTGATGCCTGGTGACACGGAATATGAGAATCCACTCGGGAATTTGCCGACTGAAATGGGAGAAGGCCATAGTAGTTCTGATAATCAAATTCGTGGCTAAATGTCAGGCTTATCAATTGGAGAGTCATTTGTGGTGGCTTATTTTGTTGTCATTTCTATTTGTTCGGGTTATTTCAGAATGGTAATCCGGATGTTGTCTTGTGGCTCAAACATTTTATCCTTGTATTTTTCTTTTGATCATAGTGTCTCATCTAAAGGGGCCTAGGTTCGTTCTAAGGGTTGTAACCCAGTTTTGCTTTTTTTGGTTGTTCGAGTCGTTGTTTTATCGGTTAAGGCAATGACCTATTTTATATTATTTCTAGACATTTTCTTGTTATTTAGTCCTCTCCTTCCTATAGTTCTTTTTCTGCTAGCTCTAGTGACATGACGTGCGCGCACAGTTCTGACCTGATCTTAAAAGTTAATCACAAAACCATTGTGAGATGATCGAGATATTGAAATTAAATAAGAACGGTTTGAGATTATTCGAAGCCCGAGTCATGATAAACTGGGGCAAGTAAAAGAAAACCGTTAAAGGCAAGCTGCTAAAATTGACATGGGGTCGTTCATAATAATGAAAATGAGAGTGTTTCCCAACAGTGCTTTAAAGATATGACGAATATTAATTGTGTTGTTTACACTTGGCATGTTTTGAAGATTGGAATGACGAAGGCATTTTGTTCTGCTATCCAAATACTTTATCCATCGTCAACCCTTTGAGCCTTATTTTAAATTCTTTCATACCCCTCCTTCGGAATTAGTTGCAAAGACTAGAAACACAAGTTTGAAAGGCAAGAGAAGAAAGGGATAAAGAAAAAAGTAAAGAAAAAGAAAACACAACAAAAAAGAGATAAAGAAAAGAAAAAGAAAAAATGTGTGAAAAAAAGAAACTTGAAAAAGAGGAATTGGGAACTACGTTTGACCCGATTCCTCAAAGAGGATACGTAGGCGCTTCACAGCTCGGTCATAGTGTAAATAAAGTAATAAAAAAAAATCCCCAAGCAAAAAACTGGGGCAACAAAAGTTGTGTTTATAAAGGAAGATGTAGACTCCGAAGGTTGTAATTTTGAACCCATTTTGTTTTGTTTTGAGCCTTTAATACCCTTTTCTTTCTAAGCCCTATCAAAATCCACATTACGGTCCAAAGAAAGACCTTTTGACCAATCTTCAAAAGAGGCCAAGTCAGGAAAATGAGAGAAGTCTTATCAAAACATAACACTCTGATTCCCATCAGAAAAGACTCTGATCTGCAGCAGGAGAAATATGAGAGAATCTCAACGGTAACACTCCCAATCCCCAACGAAAAAGTAACACAAATGAGAGAGTCTTAGCGGTGAAAACCTTCACAAGCACCATAAGGCGATGAAAGCTGAGAGAAAACCGAAATGAGAGAGGCTTGGTAGTGAAAACCCCTTGGGCACTACAAGTCGAACGAAGATTGGAAACGAGATAGGAAAGTCCGAGGAGAAGATTACAAAAGGCGGTTTAACGATGGAGGATAGGCTATATGTGCACGTCATGTCCATTAGAGTTGGTATCCACGTTTGATAGGTTTATTTTATAATTTTTCTTTTTAGAGAGTCATTGTCTTTTATTCTGTTTCCTTTTACCTTTCTCCTTTCATCAAAATTCCCCAATAGAGTCTGTTTGTAAGAAATGACTGCGAAATTCTCCATCAGCTTTCCTATTACGCAAGACGGGATTTTGATTGGTACACCCAAGTGGTATAAGTCAAGAAGGATCAAGCGCAAGGCCAGTGTCCAGAGGGATATTCCCCAGCAATAGGAAAATGACAAAGGGAGGGATTTGTGTCAATAAGGATATCTCAAGGAAGGTTAATGACCTCAAGGAAGGTTAATGAGACTCAAAGGTTGGGAAATGCCCAGTCCTTAGATATGCCGCAAAAGAAGGAGAGATATCCCCAACAGAAAGGTATTTTCAGTGACAAGGGTGAACAAAGAAAATGGTTCACCAGTAAAACATGCAGGGTCTTCACGAAGGGTCACTATCATAGGAATTCGGGTGGTCAGTGGAAAACCACATGGAAAAATTCGCAAACAAAGAGTCGTCAAGGAAGGTGGGGAAGCAAGAAAGGAGAAAGCTATCCCCAGCATGAATATCATCAAATAATAACATCCTCAGCAAGTTTTGATAATGAAACGCAGAGCAGGGAAAGAGGAGGAGAACCATCCCCAGCAGGAGCACCACATCCAGCCACCACATTTTAAAACTAACCAATTTTTCTTTGATTTGAAATAGGAAAAAGATGGGTTGTTGGCAGAAAAGCATGCCACGAAGAAGATTCTCAAACTGGGGCAGAAAATTTTCTCCCGTTGCGAAAATTTTCTCGTAACCAAATACCCGGTTGGGGAAAGAAGCCAGATAACGCAAGGAAATGATCTTTGAACCCAATTATCCCCAGCAACTTTGAAAGAAAGAAAACTACAAGTTGTGATAGAGGAAATTATACCCTCAGCAAACAGGACAAAACGAGGAAGCTTGCGTGCAGAAAGGCAAGAAGCCGGTATCATCCCCAGCAGTTCTCGGAAAAATGAAACACTGATTTCGAGATTTCTCCGGCAGCATTATATCCCATAAGTTTTTCAAGGAAGCAAAGCGCGAGTCCCGAAGAAGGTTTGGAACGAGGAAAAAGGAAAAGGGATTCCCCGCCAGAGTAATCTTTAGTCAATGACATTTCAATCCCCAACGAGCCCGGGAGAGAATAAAGGTTGAAGGAAGTAGAAAAGAGGAAATAAAGAAGACTTCCCTAGCAGCATTATCCCCAGCAGGTAAGTAAAAAGTTCCAAAGATATCCCCAGCAGTCCAAGGAAAATAACACGACCCAGGAGGAAAACAATTCCAAAACAAGGTAATTCAGAAGAAAAGGTGGCCCAAGAGACAATGGAGGAAGAAGAAAATGGTATAAGAAGCAAAGGAAGGCGATATGGAGTGGCAATTTGGTTTGGAAGTCGTAGTTGAAGTCAGGGTGCCCGCCTGAAGAATGGAGTGGCGATATTTTGGAAGTTGTAGTTGAAGTCAGGATGCCCGCCTAAAGAATGGAGTGGCGATTTAGTCTTGAAGATATAGTGGAAGTCGGGGAGCCCGCCTGAAGAATGGAGTGGCGATTTAGTTTGAAAGTTATAGTTGAAGTCAGGGAGCCCGCCTGAAGAATGGAGTGGCGATTTAGTTTTGAAGTTGTAGTTGAAGTCAGGGAGCCCGCCCGGAGAATGGAGTGGCAATTTAGTGTGGAAGTCGTAGTTGAAGTCAGGATGCCCGCCTGAAGAATGGAGTGGCGATTTAGTTTTGAAGTTGTAGTTGAAGTCAGGGAGCCCGCCTGAAGAATGGAGTGGCGATTTAGTTTTGAAGTTGTAGTTGAAGTCAGGGAGCCTGCCTGAAGAATGGAGTGGCGATTTAGTTTTGAAGTTGTAGTTGAAGTCGGGGAGCCCGCCTGGAGAATGGAGTGGCAATTTAGTGTGGAAGTCGTAGTTGAAGTCAGGATGCCCGCCTGAAGAATGGAGTGGCGATTTAGTTTTGAAGTTGTAGTTGAAGTCAGGGAGCCCGCCTGAAGAATGGAGTGGCGATTTAGTTTTGAAGTTGTAGTTGAAGTCAGGGAGCCCGCCTGAAGAATGGAGTGGCGATTTAGTTTTGAAGTTGTAGTTGAAGTCAGGGAGCCCGCCCGGAGAATGGAGTGGCAATTTAGTGTGGAAGTCGTAGTTGAAGTCAGGATGCCCGCCTGAAGAATGGAGTGGCGATTTAGTTTTGAAGTTGTAGTTGAAGTCAGGGAGCCCGCCTGAAGAATGGAGTGGCGATTTAGTTTGAAAGTTATAGTTGAAGTCAGGGAGCCCGCCCGAAGAATGGAGTGGCGATTTAGTTTTGAAGTTGTAGTTGAAGTCAGGGAGCCCGCCCGGAGAATGGAGTGGCAATTTAGTGTGGAAGTCGTAGTTGAAGTCGGGAGCCCGCTCGAAGAATGGAGTGGCGATTTAGTTTTGAAGTTGTGGTTGAAGTCGGGAGCCCGCCCGAAGAATGGAGTGGCGATTTAGTTTGAAAGTTATAGTTGAAGTCGGGGAGCCCGCCCGAAGAATGGAGTGGCGATTTAGTTTTGGAGTTGTAGTTGAAGTCAGGGAGTCCGCCTGGAAGAATGGAGTGGCAATTTAGTGTGGAAGTCGTAGTTAAAGTCAGGGTGCCCGCCTGAAGAATGGATCGGCGATTTAGTTTTGAAGTTGTAGTTGAAGTCGGGGAGCCCGCCCGAAGAATGGAGTGGCAATTTAGTGTGGAAGTCATAGTCGAAGTCAGGGAGCCCGCTCGAAGAATGGAGTGGCGATTTAGTTTTGAAGTTGTAGTTGAAGTCGGAGAGCCCCCTGAAGAATGGAGTGGCCATTTAGTCTTGAAGATATAGTGGAAGTCGGGAGCCCGCCCGAAGAATGGAGTGGCGATTTAATTTTGAAATTGTAGTCGAAGTCGGGAGCCCGCCCGAAGAATGGAGTGGCGATTTATTTTGAAGTTGTAGTCGAAGTCGGGAGCCCGCCCGAAGAATGGAGTGGCGATTTATTTTGAAGTTGTAGTGGAAGTCGGGAGCCCGCCCGAAGAATGGAGTGGCAATTTAATTTTGGAATTGTAGTTGAAGTCAGTGGGAGCCCGCCCGAAGAATGGAGTGGCGATTTATTTTGAAGTTGTTTAAGGAAAGCGGCGGAGTGTAACGGAAATCCCCAGCATGAATCAGAAGGAAGGCAACAAGGATCAGAAAAGATAGATTCGGACTTCGAAGGAGAATAGCTCGAAGATCACAAATAAGGGAATTCACTTCGGAGTGCAATGCAAGATAGCAACAAAAGAAGCTTGCAACCGGAATGCGAGTCAACAGTCCGAGGGGATCAACAGAAGTTTAAAAAAAAAAAAGGGGAAAAAGAGGCAAGAAGCCAATCCAAAATGCAGAAGTTGATGAAAGATGTGGCATGCCCAAGACATGGCCGAGGTCATAAGCACTGTATACCTGGTCTTGATCCGAAAAGTAGGACCTACAACTAGCAAGTATCAAGGTTCAAATTTAGAGTCCGCATGAAGCACCAACCAATACTCAAGATCAAGCTTCAGAAGAGACTTATAGATAGGAATCTTGTAACTAGTAGCCGATAGGCTTAGTTAGTCTTTCTCATGTTTTGATTTTTGATGTAATAGCAGGACCACGGACCGGAACTTCGATGGAACGGAACCTCGACGGAACGGAACCTCGACTGGCTCTCCACCTCGGTTGCTCCATATTCTTACTCACTTCGAACTACACGTGGCCTGATTCCTTTATAGCCAAGGATATGTAGGCAGCTCAGATACAAGGGTTCGGTCACATCCTCTTATTTTTAGTTTAGTCTCTCTGAATAAGGGTCGGGTCAAAACACTTGTCTAGTCGTTCTTTGTCTGAAAACTCTTTGTGTTTTAAGTCAAAGAGGGGCAGCTGTTGACACGTGATTTTTGACCCTACCCGAGATTTTTTATATTTTTAGCGTAAAATATTTAGTTTAGTTTTAATATAGCTATTTTAGCTAAATTTGACTCTTTTACTTTATTTTTACCTTAAAATGAAAAATAACAAAAATATGGTTTTATTAATGTTTCGTAGTCATTTTAAACTTGAAAAATACAAAAATAGTACTTTATATTTTTTATCTTTTTATAAAAACGAAAATAATAAAAAATAGTTTCATTAATATTTTGTAATTATTTTAAACTTGAAAAATATAAAAAAATAGTTTTATTTTAATTATGAGTATTATGGTTATTTTGATTACCTAAGATTAATTAAATAACACCATTCTCGGTTCCGGGCGAAGAATAATTTCGGGTTCAAACTACCCGGTTTTATAATTTTCGGACCTAGCCCGTAATAATCCGAGTCCACCACAGGGGAACACGGACAAAACTACCCATACACACATGCACACACTATGGGGACAATAGATAATGGGGGATGTGAATAATTATAAAATGACAAAAAGAAAGTAAAAACAAAAGAAAAAGACAAAAAATAACATGGGACTAAATTTAAAAAAAAACAAAAGGCAGGGGGGGGGGGGGGGCTACCGATCAAAAAATTGATTCTCTCATTGATTTGAGAGACACCATCGAGTTTACCTCTCTTACAAAAGTAGCGGCCAGATCTCTCTTTCTTGGACAAAAAAAAACACAGATAAAATATACATAAGGGGATTAAGAAGAAAGGACGGAAAGAAAAAAGAAGAAAAAAAAGTGAACGTTTTTGACAAAAATAGACCACTGCTCAGTCATCTCTTCATTTTTGGAGAACTAACAAAACAAACAACCTCCAACGAGCTTGATGCGGCCGGCCATAAACGACCCATCTCCTTTTCCTCAAGCAGCGCTGCTGCTGCTGCCTCACGTACTACCAGCGAACCACCAACTTCCTTCGTCGTCGAGCCTCCTGTCGACCACAACCCATTCCAAACACCACTCCTCACCATCGCCATCTTCGTAAGTCACATCCAGTCGACCAAGCAGTCCAGTGGCGTCGAACTAGTAACAACAACGAACCAAGCAATCCTTTGGTGTCGAACCAGAAGTGTTTGTTGCAATAGCCTGATAAGCCATAGACTCCTTAACCATCTGACAATAATCACGCTAAGATGGTTTCGTAGTAAGCGTGCCTGCAACGATTTACTCCTCCAGTCATGTCCATGGCATGAACTTCCATCGACCACTGAACTCTTTCGAACTCGTTGAACGAGCCAGTCTACTCCCCGTCATGGAGTTTGTTGATTTTGTTTTCTGAGTTTAGTTCGAGTTTCCTGGTAGATTCGAAGTCTTTCCGACGAGGTTGAAAGTTTTCGGTATAGACATTTATTGACGTGGTCCTGATGGTTTCGCTTTACAGGCCTGTAAGGATCGAGCTCATATAGAGGCTCGTTGCAGGAAGCTAATTGCCTGAAGCTTTTGTTTGGCTATTTGGAACCCTTGCTGTTAAGGTAATGTTTCCCCTTCCTGATTATGTAATTCTCTTTTGACTCAATGAGAATATGCTTACTATACCATGTCAGTGTATTATTATGCCATATGCCTATGATAATTGTTAAATTTTGGTTGTTTGGGAAAGCGAGTTGTTGAAATATTATGATTTTCGTCCCATCATGTTCCCCTATATTTTGTCCGTTTCTATCTCCCTTATCAATAACCATGTTTTGGCATTCTCCATCAGTTTGTGTATAGCTTTTGTTAACATCTAAAAGGGAGAATCGTTAAGGTGTGACCAATGATTTGATAACAATGGTCAAAGTCACGCCTTTTCCTTAAATAATTCACAATTCCATAATTGAGGACCCATTACAATTAGTCTCAAACTTAGCAAAAATCAATAAAATAAACATTTGTAGTTTGCTTTAGTTGAGTATAAAACCCTTTGGAATAATTTGAGACGTTTCATGCCAAATAAAATCCCAAAACGCATGGCTCTTATTGAGTTAATTTTAATCCTTAGAAACCGAGGCGTGCCATTTAACACATTTCCATGGCCTTCGCAAAGTTTATAATACGCCAGTCGCTTTAGGCGCGTATTTTAATAATTTTACTTCTTAAATCCGGGTGTGCATTTCATGCGGCCCAAATCCAAATCCCAAAATGTTGAATAAGAATGTGTCGAGGATCCGGGTGCATTTCATGTGACGTGATTCGAAACGTATTTTTAGGCAACATCCTTTTTCGTAAATAATAATCATAATAAAAGCGTTAAAGGGATATTGATTAAGTACATAACCATTGAAATCAGATAAATAAGCCGAATATGACAGTTAAGCGACCGTGCTAGAACCACGGAATTCGGGAATGCCTAACACCTTCTCCCGGGTTAACAGAATTCCTTATCCGGGATTTCTGGTTCGCGGACTGTTAAACAGAGTCATTCTTTTCCTCGATTCGGGATTCACCGGTGACTTGGGACACCACAAATCTCCGAAGTGGCGACTCTGAATATTAAATAAATCCCGTTTCGATTGTCCTTTGATTGGAAAAACTCCATCGCGCCCTTGCGGGTCAGTGGAAAAAGGAGGTGTGACAATGGTAACACATGCACGACATCACCCTTCATGCTTTTACTCTCGTCCTCACCATATGAATTAACAAAAATGACACGACGTCATCCTTCGTGCATTACCTAACATAATCATGGCACGACATCACCCTTCATGCATTATTCCTCATAATATCGGCCTGGCATCACCCTTCGTGCATTAACTCTTTAATCACGGCACGACATCACATTCGTGCATTAACACTCATAATACCGGCACGGCATCACCCTTCGTGCTTTACACTCTTCCTCACCCAATCAATAGAAAACAATATCTCTTGGCAAGGGAATCAATAATACCAATAATACTATTTCGGTAAGGGAATCAACAATATCAACAAACATCTCGGCAAGGGAATCAATAATATCAACAAACATCCCGACAAGGGATTCAGCTATAACCAATCCCGTTTCAACAATTTCTTTACAAAATGAAACTTCAATTTAGTTAATACTCAACAATAGTCAATTACCAAGAAACATTCATGAGCTTCGTTCAACATTAATAATCATCAGTTGGGCACAATTGATACATCATAGAATCAGAACAATCATGGTATAAGACTCACGAGCATGCTTGACACTAACCTATAGATACTCGTCACCATACCTATACGTCGTACTTGATACAAACATATAGCAAATAGACCACAATTCCTATTCCCTCAAGCTAAGGTTAGGCTAAACACTTACCTCGATTCCACGGATAAATTAAGCCTCTACTACTTCTTGGTTCCAATTCCAAACATCTCAGCAAGGGAATCAATAATATCAACAAACATCTCGGCAAAGGATTCAATAATATCAACAAACATCCCGGCAAGGGATTCAGCTATAACCAATCCCGTTTCAACAATTTCTTTACGAAATGAAACTTCAATTTAGTTAATACTCAACAATAGTCAATTACCAAGAAACATTCATGAGCTTCGTTCAACATTAATAATCATCAATTGGGCACAATTGATACATCATAGAATCACAACAATCATGGTATAAGACTAACGGGCATGCTTTACACTAACATATATATACTCGTGTAATGACCCGGCCGGTCGTTTTGGAAAAATTATGCCCCAATCCCCAATTTAACTGTTTTCCCTAAGTTCATTTCTGCTATTGTGGTTTGTCGGGAGAGTCGGTTCTGAAATTTGAAGTATTTTGGGACACTTAGTCCCTAAATGAGAGCTTTAAAGTTAGAAAATGGTCCGTAACCGGAAAAGTGTCAAGACGACCTCGGAAAGGAAATCCGATGATTCCATTAGCTCCGTTAGGTGATTTCGGGGTTGGGAGCGCATTCGGAATGTGTTTTGGAGGTCCGTAGCTCAATTAGGCTTGAAATGCCGAAGTTTGAAATTTTGGCGAATCCGAACGTTAGGTGAGATTTTGATCCGGGGGTCGGAATGGAATTCCAACAATTTTTTGTAGCTTCGTTATGTGATTTTGGATATGTCCGCAAATTTTCAGGTCATTCGGACGTTGTTTGGTCGGGTTTTTGATTGAATGTTAGTTTCGAAAGTTTTGAAGAAACTTAGGCTTGAATCCGTGTGCAATTGGTGAATTCGATGTTTAGGATGGTATTTTTATGATTGGAACAAGTTCGTATCATGTTTTGGAGTATGTTGGTGGTTTTCGTTGGGGTCCCGGGGGCCTCGGGATGAATTCGGACCATCAAACGGGCATTTGGAACTTGGAAAATATGCAAAAAATTGTAGCTTCAATGCAGCAGGATTTTGGCCTACGCGTTCGCGAGGCAAGTGCCGCGTTCGCGTAGGCAAGGGGGTTTTGGTCATCGCGTTCGCGACCAAGGCTACGCGTTCGCATAGGAGAAGGAAAGGGACCATCGCGTTCGCGTCCCTTGTAACGCGTTCGCGTAGAGGAATGAAGCGGAGCATCGCGATCGCGTCCAGAGTCACGCGTCCGCGTAGAAGAATTTTTGGACAAATGCTGGATTGTGCTTCGCGAACGCGTGGAGCAATTCACGTTCGCGTAGAAGGAATTTGGGCTGCTCATCGCGAACGCGTGAACAGTAACGCGAACGCGTAGGGTACTGGGGTCTGGCAGTGAGTTTAAGTTAAGAACATAACAGCCGCGACCCCCATACACAAATACGCCCTTTTTGAGCTCCAAGAGAGGGAATTGAAAGGGAAACGCTGGGATATCACCGGGAAATCATCGGAGGTAAGTTTCTTGACTTTAATTCGTTAGTTTATCATGAAATCCGCGATTATTTCACTGAAAATGGAGGATTAAAGGTGGGTTTGAGCCCTAGGCCTAAATGTTAGAAAATCTTTGATTTGAATGGGCAAACGGAGTCCGATTTTAATAAATTTTCTATGCAAGCACTCGTATTGAGATAAGGAACCCGAATATATAATTTTCGTGATTTTTCGATAAGCGTACCAAAACTCGGGTTTTGGCAACTTGTGGGTTTTGGTGTATTTTGAGTTATTTTGATTGGGTAATGCCCAATTGGCCTATTTTGATGTGATTCTATTGATCCTTATCAGATACTACACCTGTGGAGGCCGACATTCGCGACAAGAGGGTTGTCTCTTAGCGGTTTTGTACCGGAATCGAGGTAAGTGGCTTGTCTAACCTCGTGTGGGGGAACCTTTACCCCTAGGATATTATGTGATAGTTTAAATGCCTTGTACGCGAGGTGACGGGCCGTGTACATGCGCTGGTTGTTGTAACTCACTTTACTTGAATTGTTCAATTCGTGATATTCCTATTCTTAATTTATTAAATTGTGACATTTACCTCGTATTCGTTAGGGAAGCATGATTAGGTAGGATTTATCTGTCTAATTGCCTAATTGTCCTACTTGAACTTCTTGATAATTGTTGGCACTAGTCCTCAGTGAAGTTATAGTTAAGCATATTATATTTCTCTCTGTGTATTCCTTTACTTGTTGTGTTTGTGGACTGCGGGTTCAATTCCCGGAGATCCAAGGGCTGCGGGTTCGATTCCCGGAGACCCGAAGTTTATTGATGAGTTATTGGTAGGGACTACGGGTTCGATTCCCGAGATCCTGAGTTATTGGTAGGGACTACGGGTTCGATTCCCGAGATCCTGAGTTATTTGTAGGGACTACGGGTTCGATTCCCGAGATCCTGAGTTATTTGTAGGGACTACGGGTTCGATTCCCGAGATCCCGAGTTATTTGTAGGGACTACGGGTTCGATTCCCGAGATCCTGAGTTATTTGTAGGGACTACGGGTTCGATTCCCGAGATCCTGAGTTATTTGTAGGGACTACGGGTTCGATTCCCGAGATTTTGAGTTATTGGTAGGGACTACGGGTTCGATTCCCGAGATCCTGAGTTATTGGTAGGGACTGCGGGTTCGATTCCCGGAGATCCTGAGTTATTGAGATGTTATTGAGACATGGGATTCGGGTTCGATTCCCGGAGACCCAGGGGTGCTGTTAATGGGACTGTGGGTTCAATTCCCACAGGTCCTGGACTTGTTTTATTGAGTTGGTTACTTGTTGTTAGCTTAATTGTAGACGATTGCAGTAATCATTTTATTGTTGTTATTTCGGAATTGTTGTCATTTAAACTGCTTATTATTATTATCATCATTATATTATTGTTTTCTCAGTAGGGCCCTGACCTTTCTCGTCTCTACTCCATCGAGGTTAGGCTTGGCACTTACCGAGTACCGCCGTGGTGTACTCATGCTACTCTTCTGCACACTTTTGTTGTGCAGATCCAGGTACATCAGGACAGGCTCGTACTAGGTGATTCCGCAGCTTTTCGGGAGACCTCGAGGTATGATCTGCTACGTCCGCGGATTCGGAGGCTTTCCTTCTATTCTGATAGTATTAGTTGACATTTTTCCTTTATCTCGTTGTTAGATACTCTTTACACATAGAGCCACAGTTGTATATTCTCTTTTAGTCTGTGTTACCCGTTGGATTCCGGATCTTGGTAGCATTTTATTCAGTGTGTTGACGAATGTATGTGCCAAGCGGCATGGATTACATATCTTGTTATGCTATTTTTCCACTGTCTCTTATTTAAGTTTTCATAGCTTGTATATTCCGCAATGTGTTAGGCTTACCTAGTCGTGGGGACTGGGTGCCGTCATGACAGGTTCACGATTAGTGAACTAGGGTCGTGACAAGTTGGTATCGTAGCTCTAGGTTCGTAGGAGTCACGGGACACAGACCGGTTACTTAGATTCTCGCTGATCGATACGGAGACGTCTGTATTTATCTACGAGGGGCTATGTAACTATTTAGGAAACTCTTCAATTCTTTGAATTCCTTATCGTGCGCCATTTATTCAGCTGGAGCCTATGTCATATGTTCTTTTGCATCCACTCGTGTGTTGAAATTGCGCACTCGGTATCAAGTATGCGCCGACGGTTCGTGACGCTGTAGAGAGATCTCAAGGGAGTCAAGAATTTACTCAACCATTGTTACCGCGTGTCATCCATATCGATAATGCAAGAGAATTGAGAGATCTTCAATTGTGCACATAGGGGTGCACTAGGTTCTGACATTCGATTGATAAGTACGGTCTTGAGAAGGTTTACTTAACTGCCTAATCGTCACAGCAATGGTAGAATCACAAGGTGGATGTAGATCTAAAGATAGTTGGTGGTAATAAAGACTATATGGTTCATATGAGATATCTATTTAGCGAAGGATTCAGCCAGCAGAGATACAGGGGGAAATGAGTTTAACTGTCTTAAGAAGGACATGTGCCAAACGAATGTCTTGGGCTGTCTTATGATGAAGACGTACAAATGATAAAGGCTATTATCATGGATTAGCAAGATGTATCTTAAGGCTTCGTGCCAAGTGAAAGGATTTCACTATCAACGATCAAATTATGGGTCATGTGTCATATCAGATTTGGCCTGCGATGTATTTAGGTACTATTCAAAAAGTTCTCGAAAACTTGCGGATGGGCAAGAGTTGAGGCTCGTATGGCATGATGCTGGGACTTTAGATGTTCCTGTGTCCCTAATAAATTCTACCTTTCATTATAAGCAGGGAAGATTTCGGTGAAGGCTACATGGTGCTTCGTAGGCGTGTGAGAATCATAGTATGTTTTAAGATGTTGTTGGTAGAGAATGCTCGGTGCATGGAGCGAGAAGATGTTTGGTTGTATTGGGATGAGGTCATACCCTATGATGTTAGAGTGCTAATAGAGCACATGTAGTTATATTCATTGGATCAAGTGAGTTGCAGTTGAATAATAGTAAATGACTTGAGAGAATGGTTCTAATGTGTTCGAGAGTCGTGTAATAGTGGCTTTGGGCTAAGTGGGAGAGTCCCACCGCTTGAGATTGGGTTGCATGGTTAATTACCTGTGTGAATTCTGGATATTAGCGTATTAATGGGTTATTGCAGCTACGGAAAAAGACCATGAGTGGTAATTTGAGTATATGAATTGTTGAATGCATGTTATGGTTAGCCTTACTTGGCTCATGTTCAAACTTTAGGAAAGATTCATGATTTATGCCTCGTATAGGTGCAGGCTTCGCGGGAAGTGATTTCACTGGGTGCTTTATCGAGAGGGTATTCATATGTTATAAACATTCAGTAGAGTTGGTTGCGTATTGGGCCAAGTCAGGGCCGGATGGTTCTCAATAAACGGTCCTAGTGAATTCAAGAGGTAAAGTGTGGTGCATGATAATTCTGAGTCTATAAGTACAGTTGAGGCTCAAGCTTTTGAAAAAAAAATGTTCTATGATGTTATGACTTGTGGCATAGCATTTGAGAGACATGAAATGGTCGTCATTTTTGAGATAGCATGGCCTCATGATTTAAGGTCACTCGGGGTGAGTGCGGTTGGAATAAGTTAGGTATTGAAGGGAGATATTAATATTTCTAAGGCAATCAAGGATAAATTGGAAGGAAGTAGATTGATTAGCCATAGTTGTGTTGGCATATTGGTGTCAGTGATCGGTTCATGCAGCGTGATCGAGTTATGCATGTGATTTGTGGCAGTGCATTTGAGGCTTGTCGGCCGCATTGATTGGTGTTATTCTGAAGTATTCTTCTGTTAGGGCCCGTTATGAGTAGGCGGATCTTGGAAAGGGTTATGGTGGCTTGGACCACTACTTAGAGATTGGCATATTCGATGGTTATGAGAACTCGCCTGTGTGTTGCTATAGTTCTCTTGAAATAAGTTAAATGGAAAGTCTTATGTGATGGAGTATTAGCCTATCGTCAGTTCTAGAGTTGTGATGGAAATTGTGTCTATCGTATATCGGCACGTGAGGTGCGGGGAGTAGTATGAAATTTGAAGTAAGGACCAAGGTCACAATTTGGTCAATGAATGTGATATAAAGAGCTCGGATGAGCAGGAAAGGAGTTTCAGTGTTTTGAGTAAGATGAGTATTGAACGTCAGTATCACTTGAGATCGGTATTCTGTGAGAAAGGCTTTGCATCCCTGTTAGGGACTCCTGATCGCTTTTCAGTGTGAGTGCAGCCGGTGGGTTGACTGTGCAAGCCCGTTTAAGTATTCGGAAGATGGTGGGAGCTTGTCCCACAAGAAGATTGTATAAGTATGACATGTAGTCACTTGATTGGTTAGAAATTTAAACCAAGTATGAGGATTTTGATGATATCATCCATTGAGAACTTATGCCTGGAAGGCACTCTGCTTATTGGGTTATAGACCTGTGAAATACTATTGACTTAGCTTGGCACGACCAGGATAGACTTAAGGTCGGTGGATAGATTTAAATGTGAAAGTGAGCCTTGCATTAGGCCGGTTATGTTTCTTCCAGCAATGCGCCCTTTATGGAGGGATAGTCGCGGTCTTATTTTCGCGGTTAGTTAATTCATGTAAAGATATATTGCACCGTATGAGTGTGAGACGGCTTGGTAAGTTCCTTATGTGTTGAGGTTCCGCTCAGCGGTGATGTTATATGAGCATGATGGCTCTCGAGACTCGGATCTTATATCGCACTTCAGTTGTGCTTGAGTTCATAGCCTATAGCGCTATATGTTTTCATTGAGTCTGATATCATGCACCTTCGTGTGCTTATGATCGATATTCAGTATTTTGATGTGACGAGCTATTTAGCTCGACATATGACTCCTTGTGTTTGTTGGGATCGGGTGGCACGCCGCCATGGTTATATTGTTGGGATCGGGTGGCATGCCGCCATGGTTATATTGTTGGGATCGGGTGGCACGCCGCCATGGGTATACTGTTGGGATCGGGTTGCACGCCGCAACAGTGTGATGTTTATTTCAGTGTCCATAATTGCTCTTATGTGTTCTGTTTCCTATTTTTCTGAGGAAGTCCATGTTAGTGTGAGAGTTGAATAGTTCTCTCTAGTGTTCTCCTTCCTTTTGTATCACGTACGAATTAGTTGATTACTAGCACATTGAGTCATCTTGTGGGACTTTTGATTATGTCTGATATGGCTTATCGCCTGAGCAGTTCGTACTGGGTGAGATGAGATTATGTGATTTGGGGTCAGTGCAAATTGATTATATGAAGTATATTATAGAGGAAAGAATCATCCTCTGGTTTAGGACAAGGTAATGGATCTTGTCAGGAGTATGGACCCAATGAATTGTTGATTCAGTAGTTGGCCATGGATATCGACACATCTCTTCCATCGTGTCAGCATTGTAAAAGTTGGAACGAGACCTATGTAGATCGTGAGGTGCAATGGGAGCATCTGATTCGTTGAATTTTTGGCTAATTTGATCATAAAATATTATCGTGGTCCTGTGGATTTTGTGTTGTAAGGTAAGAATCCAGCAAGGTTATGTAGTCATGTTTGGGGACGGCATTTGAGGAATATTGAGTGATCTCTTGATGAAAACAAGCCTGACACAGAATTTCCGGATGTTGGAATTAGGCTCTAAGACTTAATTGTTTGAACAAGAGGGAATATCTTCAGATTATATCAGGCTAATGTGCCCAGCTGAGTCCTAGATCTATTGGCCCTTTAGAGATTTTGAGGCATGTTGGGGAGGTTGCTTATGAGTTGGCCTTACCTCCCGGCCTAGCCGGAGTCCATCCCGTATTTCATGTCTCCATGCTCCGGAGATACCATGATGACCTGTCGCATGTGTTAGATTTCACTTCTGTTCAGCTAGACAAGGATATGTCTTATGTTGAGGAGCCAGTAGCCATTCTAGACAGGCAGGTCAGAAAGCTAAGGTCGAAGAACATCGCTTCGTTAAAGGTTCAGTGGCAGGGCCAGCCGGTCGAGGAGGCGACTTGGGAGACTGAGCAGGATATGCGCAGCCAGTACCCTCATCTTTTCACTACTCCAAGTATATTTTCTATGCTCGTTCGAGGACGAACGAATCTTTTAAGTGTGGGAAGATGTAACGACCTGGCCGGTCATTTTGGAAAATTACGCCCCAATCCCCAATTTAACTGTTTTCCCTAAGTTCATTTCTGCTATTGTGGTTTGTCGGGAGAGTCGGTTTTGAAATTTGAAGTATTTTGGGACACTTAGTCCCTAAATGAGAGCTTTAAAGTTAGAAAATGGTCCGTAACCAGAAAAGTGTCAAGACGACCTCGGAACGGAAATCCGATGATTCCATTAGCTCCGTTAGGTGATTTCGGGGTTAGGAGCACATTCGGAATGTGTTTTGGAGGTCCGTAGCTCAATTAGGCTTGAAATGCTGAAGTTTGAAATTTTGGCGAATCCGAACGATAGGTGAGATTTTGATCCGGGGTCGGAATGGAATTCCGACAATTTCTGTAGCTTTGCTATGTGATTTTGGATATGTCCGCAAATTTTCAGGTCATTCAGACGTCGTTTGGTCGGGTTTTTGATTGAATGTTAGTTTCGAAAGTTTTGAAGAAACTTAGGCTTGAATCCGTGTGCAATTGGTGAATTCGATGTTTAGGATGGTGTTTTTATGATTGGAACAAGTTCGTATCATGTTTTGGAGTATGTTGGTGGTTTTCGTTGGGGTCCCGGGGGCCTCGGGATGAATTCAGACCATCAAACGGGCATTTGGAACTTGGAAAATCTGCAGAAAATTGTAGCTTTAGTGCAGCAGGATTTTGGCCTATGCGTTCGCGAGGCAAGTGCCGCGTTCGCGTAGGCAAGGGGGTTTTGGTCATCGCGTTCGCGACCAAGGCTACGCGTTCGCATAGGAGAAGGAAAGGGACCATCGCGTTCGCGTCCCTTGCAACGCGTTCGCGTAGAGGAATGAAGCGGAGCATCGCGATCGCGTCCAGAGTCACGCGTCCGCGTAGAAGAATTTTTGGACAAATGCCGGATTGTGCTTCGCGAACGCGTGGAGCAATTCGCGTTCGCGTAGAAGGAATTTGGGCTGCTCATCGCGAATGCGTGAACAGTAACGCGAACGCGTAGGGTACTGGGGTCTGGCAGTGAGTTTAAGTTAAGAACATAACAGCCGCGACCCCCATACACAAAAACGCCATTTTTGAGCTCCAAGAGAGGGAATTGAAGGGGAAACGCTGGGATATCACCGGGAAATCATCGGAGGTAAGTTTCTTGACTTTAATTCGTTAGTTTATCATGAAATCCGCGATTATTTCACTGAAAATGGAGGATTAAAGGTGGGTTTGAGCCCTAGGCCTAAATGTTAGAAAATCTTTGATTTGAATGGGCAAACGGAGTCCAATTTTAATAAATTTTATATGCACGGACTCGTATTGAGATAAGGAACCCGAATATATAATTTTCATGATTTTTCGATAAGCGTACCGAAAGTCGGGTTTTGGCAACTTGTGGGTTTTGGTGTATTTTGAGTTATTTTGATTGGGTAATGCCCAATTGGCCTATTTTGATATGATTCTATTGATTTTTATCAGATACTACACTTGTGGAGGCCGACATTCGCGGCAAGAGGGTTATTTCTTAGCGGTTTTGTACCGGAATTGAGGTAAGTGGCTTGTCTAACCTCGTGTGGGGGAACCTTTACCCCTAGGATATTATGTGATAGTTTAAATGCCTTGTACGCGAGGTGACGGGCGTGTACATGCGCTGGTTGTTGTAACTCACTTTACTTGATTTGTTCAATTCGTGATATTCCTGTTCTTAATTTATTAAATTGTGACATTTACCTGGTATTCGTTAGGGAAGCATGATTAGGTAGGATTTATCCGTCTAATTGCCTAATTGTCCTACTTGAACTTCTTGATAATTGTTGGCACTAGTCCTCGGTGAAGTTGTAGTTAAGCATATTATGTTTTCTGTGTGTATTCCTTAACTTGCTGTGTTTGTGGACTGCGGGTTCAATTCCGGAGATCCCAGGGCTGTGGGTTCGATTCCCAGAGACCCGGAGTGTTATTGTCGTGGACTACGAGTTCAATTCCCGGAGATCCCAGGGTTGTGGGTAGGGACTACGGGTTCGATTCCCGAGATCCTGAGTTATTTGTAGGGACTACGGGTTCGATTCCCGAGATCCCGAGTTATTTGTAGGGACTACGGGTTCGATTCCCGAGATCCTGAGTTATTTGTAGGGACTACGGGTTCGATTCCCCCAATTCTGAGTGATATTGGTAGGGACTACGGGTTCGATTCCCGAGATCTTGAGTTATTGGTAGGGACTACAGGTTCGATTCCCGAGATTCTGAGTTATTGGTAGGGACTATGGGTTCGATTCTCGAGATTCTGAGTTATTGGTAGGGACTACGGGTTCGATTCCCGAGATCCTGAGTTATTAGTAGGGACTATGGGTTCGATTCCCTAGATCCTGAGGTACTGTCAATGGGATTGTGGGTTCAATTCCCACAGGTCCTGGACTTGTTTTATTGAGTTGGTTACTTGTTGTTAGCTTAATTGTAGACGGTTGCGGTAATCATTTTATTGTTGTTATTTCGGAATTATTATCATTTAAACCGCTTATTATTATTATCATCATTATATTATTGTTTTCTCAGTAGGGCCCTGACCTTCCTCGTCTCTACTCCATCGAGGTTAGGCTTGGCACTTACTGAGTACCGCCGTGGTGTACTCATGCTACTCTTCTGCACACTTTTATTGTGCGGATCCAGGTATATCAGGACACGCTCATACTAGGTGATTCAGCTGCATATTTGGAGATACCTCGAGGTATGATCTGCTACGTCCGCGGATCCGGAGGCTTTCCTTCTATTCTGATAGTATTAGTTGACATTTTTCCTTTATCTCGTTGTTAGATACTCTTTACACATAGAGCCACAGTTGTATATTCTCTTTTAGTCTGTGTTACCCGTGGGATTCCGGATCTTGGTAGCGTTTTATTCAGTGTGTTGACGAATGTATGTGCCAAGCGGCACGGATTACATATCTTGTTATGCTATTTTTCCGCTGTCTCTTATTTAAGTTTTCATAGCTTGTATATTCCGCAATGTGTTAGGCTTACCTAGTCGTGGGGACTCTGGGTGCCATCACGACATGTTCACGATTGGTGAACTAGGGTCGTGACAACTCGTCACCATACCTATACATCGTACTTGATACAAACATATAGCAAATAGACCACAATTCCTATTCCCTCAAGCTAAGGTTAGGCCAAACACTTACCTCAATTCCACGGATAAATTAAGCCTATACTACATCTCGGTTCCACTTCCAATTCGCTTTTATCTAGCCACCAATTACGTAACGATATCAATAAATGCTAAATAACACAATTCTAATTCATGAAAATAGATTTTCCACTGTTGTCCCCAAAAAGACAAATTGACTCCAGATACGATTGGTCAAAACCCGAAGTTCGAACCAAAACCCGATTACCCATTCGCTCACAAACTCAAATACGTAATTAGTTTTAAAATCAGACCTCAAATCGAGGTCCAAATCTTCAAATTTTGAAAATCCTAATTTCTACCCAAAAACACCCAATTTCCCATGAAAAATCCTAGATTTTGAAGTGAAATCATGTAAAAAGATATTACTGATTGAAGAAAATAAGTTAGAAGTTGTTTATCTATGATTTGGGGAAGAATCTCTCTTTGAAAAATTGCATATGCGATGTTTAGGCTTGGAAAAGTTGTAAAAATAAAGAAGAATCCCGTAAAAAATCCCACTTACAGGTCCTAGATGACGCAATTAAGGCCAGGGGTTCGCAATTACGAACCCTTTAGGATCCTTCTATCTTCGCAATTGCAAAGAAATTATCGCATTTGCGACCGCTAGGGATATACTGAGGTCTTCGCATTTGCGAAAAAATAAGTTTGGCTAGGGCTTATTTCGCAATTGCGATGAGCCCCTCGCAATTACCATCATAGCAGACATCACAATTGCGATCCCGAATCTCGCAATTGCGAGATCAGAGGCGAATACCATATCTGCAACCTGCAACAATATTTCGTCTAATTTCATCCCATAGCCAATTCAAAACTCACCCGAGCCCTCGGGGCTCCAATTATTTCCTAAGTCCAATTCTCAACTATAGGCCCGATTTGTACCAAATCAACTCCGATTCTTACCAAATTTCACAGGTTTGACTTATTTATTATTTTATACCGGGCTCTCGAACCAACATACGGGGCCTGATACCATTAGAACATGCATTATTCCATTTCAAAAAGCCTTTATATTTTCTAGCATATAATTTTCTTTAAAAATTCTTTTCTCGGGCTTGGGACCTCGTAATTAGATTTCGGGCATACGCCTAAGCCCATATTTTAATAGGACGCGACGTGACCGTCGGATTACTGGTCTAGGTCCGTTTACTAAGAATATTGACTAAAGTCAACTTTAATCAATTTTAAAGGCTAATTTCATTATTTTTCTAAAATTTCACGTAAAAGCTTTTCAGAGATGCGTCCGGACTGCGCATGCAAATTGAGGTGAGACAAAAATAGTTTTAAAGCCTCGGAACGTAGTTTTGCCTTCTAAAACAAGAGATGACCATTAGGATCATCACAAATTGCTCATGCCGTTTGAATTTATGTGAACCTGTTTGACTAGGCACAAAATTTAAGAAAATAATAAAGACTTTTAGAATTTGTGGTACTAAATATGTCAAAAAAGGCGTAAAGTATTATTTGTATGGTTATAAAAGGTTCTCATTAAGGGTAAAATTGGAAGTTTAAGCTAAATTTTAATTTTTAAATTTAGAAAGGGGTCATTCTTTTTTGAATGAACCAAAAGGAAATAGGTTTACATCAACTAGAACGTAGGGAGTAGGTTTTATCTTTTGTCCATGTGCCTTGCGTTCGGCAGTGATGGCATTTTGCCAAAATTGTGATGTTGTTGTACTTTACATTTGGGGAAGGAGAAATAGGCCGGTTTAAAAGGTGAGGAATAAAACCCTAAAAAGAAAAGTGAAAGTTTAGGGAGTTCTATTACTCAAATGGTGACTAAACTATCTCAAATTATCACCTAAAGTCACTTTTCTTTCGTTTGTAACAACAAAGTCACTGAACCATGTCTATTGCACTCAGAAGGTCATTCAACTAGATTTTTTAAATTTTAGATTGTCAAATACCTGTTTTACCCTCTAAATTATAAATATTTATCTTCTTTTTATTATTTTAAACTTTTTAATATTATAATTTTTTATTTTTAATTTATATTATAGACTTACTTATAGAATAAATAAATATTATTTACATATTAAAAAAATAAAAAGTATTTAAGCATATATAATACTGGACTAATAAAAAATGGGCATAATAAAAAAATGAAGGAATTAGACTCCTTCCACTTGGACCAACAATTCATCAAAAAATGGCCCACATTTGAAGCTCTTATTGATATGGCCCAGGCCGTACATAATCTGAAAATTATTTTTTGCCAGTTAGTCCTCCCTATATTTTTTTCTTCTTTTCTTCGTTCTTCTTCTTTCTCTTTCATGACTTTGCACCCCCAAAATTTCTCTACCATTATATATATTCTTCAATTTTCCTTCCAGATTTAAAGTTGATAACCACCATTAAGAAGAGAAGAAAAAATACCACTTAAAAGAATTATTATTTTTGGAGTCACCATTAAAGGTCATTCGAAGCTTCTATTTCAGAAATTAGATTTTTCGACTTTATTAGCTTTTTGGATTGGGTATTGGCCCAATCGATTGGGATCGTCAAGGGAGTTCAAAACTCAAATTTGAAGCGATTGGAGCAGATATGAGCTAGATTTGAGTTTGAATTTTAAAAGATGCCAAAGAAGAAGAAGAACCCGTGAAGCTTCATTAATAGGATTCATTTGTATAATAGTATATAAGTAATGTACAGTGGTGTATAAACACCTCTTATAAATTATTTCATACAAGGTAGATACATTATTTATAGATATTTGGTTGGATTTCTCACTACTACACATATATACAAGGTGTATCACTAATATTTTTACTACTATGCTTATACATCTTTATATATTTTTATACAACTATATATATATATATATATATATATATATATATATATATATATATATATATATATATATATAGATAGATAGATAGAGAGAGAGAGAGAGAGTTATATATATATGCCTCTTTGTATAAAAGTGTATAATATTGTATAAAAATGTAGAAGCATCTATGACAAACTTTTTGTACCATTTTTACTTGCAATTCTTGAATAAAACTATTTTTAAATCTCCATTAAATGACTTCAAACTTTGCATGCAGTCTAATTAGACTACTAAAAATAAGTTTAAACAAAATCCACTCCAAATTTCTCAGAAAATCATATTCAAAAACTAACAAGATTAGCATTAAAGAAGATGAAAATTTAGATTTCTTGTGTCTGCTTTTGAATTTTCGTAGTTGTGACACTACAAAAAAATGGGTAAATTGCGGAGGTTAAAATTGCAGTTTGCGGAGGGTAGAAACCTCCGCTATTTGCTGTCACGGCGGTTGAGCAAGCCCCCGCAGTATGCATCGCCGCTATTAATTTGCGGCAGAAAAATGCGGGGGTTTCTTGAACCGCCGTAACAGCAAATAGCGGAGGTTTCTACCCTCCGCAAACTGCCATTTTAACCTCCGCAATTTCATGAGCGAAAATAGATTTTACTTTTAAAATTTAATTACTGTTTTTGAGTGTAGGGATTGTAAACCCCCGCAATCTGTAATTTCTTTTGGGGGTTATATTCCCATCTATTTTTAAATATATTATAAAATTGATTTTTATCAACAATTTGCCATATTTTTCCTCTAATATCAATTAAAATATTTATGCTCAAACCAAAATATTAAAAATTAAGAAACATCAACATTTCATTAACCGTGAAAAATAGTAGTATCATATGTCTTTAAACAAAAATTGGAATATAGTTAACCATTTATATCAGTGATCAACTATTACATTGTCTTAATACATCCACTTCAACTAAAATGAATCTCATGATTGTCAATGGGATTACTTCCGCCAGAAGATCTTCTTGCATCCATCGGTGAAACGGGTCCACTAGCTGCATCACTTGGCTGCAACAAAAGTAAAAAAAAATATAACTATTACGAGCAAATGTTACTTGAGAAACAAATATAACTGCATTTACTCGGAAGAAAAAAGAAAAATTCAAACAGATTGATCACTTTAACTACTAAAGTAAACAAATACTGATCGATGCACGCAGACTGCAGTACTATTACTCGGCCATACTAATGCATTTATGCTTCTCTCTATTTCTCAAGCAACTTCTCTCCCAACAACAACCATTACAAACATGTACAAAAGAAAAGAGAGGGAACCGATGGTACATACAGTAATGGTGAGACTCAGTGAATGTACTAAAGTCGCATATATACCAGATACAAATGCAATTACCACTGCTAACATTGCCAGAAATTATAACAATCAGTGGAAAATTACCTCAGACGGCAGCTTCATCGCAAACTTAAGCAAAGCAGACGCTGATGATGTTGTTAGGAAAAGAAATGGTCACTTGGTGATGGCCTTCTTTGCGCCTCTACATTTCTTAACTAACAACTACTCTGAAGTGCAAGCAACTATGTTTGGTATTTTTTGGTGTTGCAACCATTACTGTCAAGATAAAAGCTTGGAAATAGGTTCTCTTCTGGTTGTCAATATGATTTTAGGGACATACAATACCCCATGGAGACTTAAAGAAGACGTTACTCTACAACAAAAGGTGCAACAACATGGTATCACCAAGTGACCATTTCTTTTCCTAACCAGTTAGTCAAGAACCAAAATTTTCCGAACCAACTCTGATAGCATCATAATGGTTTTGTTTCGGATTTCTATAAATTGAAAACCAAACTTTTTAATAATTAAATGTCTAAGTTACGTATTTTTCCTTGAGAAAAGGAAAGATACCTAAGTTTACGTTGATGTAAAGGTCAAAAGAATGAAAAAGCAGTAAGATTTGGAGTAGGAAAAGGTCAATGCATTGCATTATAATGGTGCAACTGTATGGTTCTCATGTCTTGCAGCTGGTAGGTTAAGATTGTTGGAAAATATACAACTCTTCCCTCAGTACCTACACTAATTGTTGAGCTGACTTTCTTGAGGTTAAGCATATCTACTAATTCTTCCATATACAATTTATTTGTTAATCATTGACAAAAAATATTGACGTATTTATCATTCACAAGCATTTATGCTATAAATAATTTGACTATAATCAATAAGTTGAGAGAGGGAAAACAAAAAGGATCATACGCATGCTTAGTGCAACAACTACTAATCTGAACTCACATCCCATCACAGTGGATATATAAGTAGTCTAAAGCAAGAATTTTGCAAGAAGAATAAAAAGGGAAAACTCCCAAAAGAAGCAAGGCAAATCTTGCTTAACTGGTGGACAACTCACTACAAATTGCCTTATCCTACTGTAATCATATGATGTTCATTTGAGATGCTATACAAATATTTATATGAGTTACAATATTGATAGACATAAAAAAAATATTGTTCTGTCCACATAAAGATGTGAATAATACTGTTATTGAACTTGGTGAATGCAGGAATGAGAGAAAGTATGTCTAGCCGAATCAACAGGTTTAGATCCGAAGCAGATTAATAATTGGTTCATTAATCAGTGAAAACATCACTGGAAACCTTCATAAAACATGCAGTATGCTGTTATGGAAAACCTATATGGTCACTTCTCTGATTAATTATTTAGCTAGAGGAAATTAATGCTGTTATGGAAAACCTATATGGATTCCCAAAACTTCAAAGTCGCACCAGTTATCATAGTGACTCTTAGCACTTCACAAATGAAAAACAAAATTGCAAAATACACCAAAAATAAAAGAACTAAGCATTTACCGTTGTAGGAGATGAAGCAAAGATCCCAGCAAATTGTTCTGGTATTGAACCTTCCTTCATTATCATATATTCTTTGAGAGTACTCATCAATTGATTGTACTTATCTTGGCATCCAGAAGAAGAACATCCAACATTATTACTCACAATTCTAATATTACCAAGACGAAGATTTGTCTCTTTGAAAGTATTGCTTGGAGTAGCTCCTAATCCCAAACATCTCACCCTTCCAGGATGCTCTTTGCCTAGCACCTTACCAACAGCATCATTTGGAGAAATTTCAGACTCATCCACCGTACTTTCACTCAATGCTAGCTCAATTTTTTCCTAAACACAATACACATCCAAAAAATCTGAGCCTACTGTTCTTTGTGCAAGAACACTAGTTATAGCTAAGGAAGTAATTAAGTGTGGGAAAAGGACAGAAACAGACCAAGAAAAAAGAAGAGGACGGGAAACAAACATTCTTGGTTATTATAACTTACACATATTTCTTTTGCCTCCTCATTTACATATGATCCATCTTTTTTTGTATGTGTAGCAAGATAAAGTTGTGCTCGTCCAGGCTTACTTCCTGTCTCAGCCATCTATGCATGGAAACAAAAATAAGTTAGAATAGTTTAATTAAAGTATAAGAAATAGATACAATATCTAAAATTTAAATAGTAAAGTAAGGTAAATAATGTGACATCTTTCACCATTTCAGCCCTTCTTCTAGAATTAGGTTTGGAGCCACCGGTGTGTGGAACTGTTTGCTTCTTCCGATTTTCGGCATTTCTTTTACACATGTTCTAACAATAAGATACATTTCAGTCAATTATACAAAATAAATACTCATATTTATATGCATTTCAATGTGACGTCTTAGAAAATACCTGAGTTTCTTCTTTATAACGGTAGTTCACAAAGATAGTCCATTGATCCCGACTAATACCTATCGGAACATTATCCATAATCTCATCTTTGGTTTTAAGTGGGTCTTTAAACTCATTCCACAACTTCTGCCTACTTGAAGCCCACTTCTTTGAAATAGAGTTATAAACATATCCTCGTGCAACTTCCTCAATGGTCATAAAACAGAAATGAGACTTCAAAAAAAAATTTGGTTAATTAGTTTATCTTTTATATATAAATATAAAAACAAAAGACAAAATAGAGATATAGTTATAAAGATCTAGAACTTATACCTTTATAATGTTATTATAGCAGTCATTAAAGTATGACTTAGGCATATCCGGCCATTTATCAAAACCAATTGGAAATATGGTACAGTCAGTTGCTAAAAGGCCACATACGCCTGCTAGAAGGCCTTGTGCTTCGCCAATCGGATCCTTGCCATCAAACTCCACCACAACACGTTCTCCCTGAGGTAAACTTAATGCTTCTCTAGTCTTCAATTTCAGCCTTTTGGTATTTCCATGTGAATCTTTAATAAATAAAAATAAAGGCAAAAAAGTAAAGGTAAGAGCCTTTTGACATTTTCTCACCATTAGAGCTTCAAGCCTGTCAAATAGATTGAACAAAACAAATAGAAAAAATTGAATCCAAAAGAGTAAATCCACAGAATTTTCAAATCCTAATAGAGCCTTTTGACATTTTCTCACCATTAGACCTTTTGAAATCCACAGAACTTGACTTATGATTCTTTCCGGTGGAGGGTTTGCCATAGTTCCAGCATTTCCGACATAGATTTCTTGTTAAGAATCTGTTTTTCTTTTGATCTGAAATATTGGGAGTATTCATTTAGTGTACCAGGAGCTCATAAGGTTCTTCTATTGACTGTCCTTATCAGAAAAGGTTCTTTTATTGACTCTATTTTCTTGCTCACTCTATTTTACTATGTCATAAATTATGCATGTTCCTTTCATTGACATGCATATCTTTTATCACTACATGCTACTTGTTTTCTAGACCTGTGGACATTATTGAATCAAGATCATTTTTTTCATAAAACCTTCTATGTCAACTAATCCATCAATCAGGACATCTATATATATCACATTCATTCTATATTTCTTCTAAGCTTTGACAAAATTGTAACTTGGTTTGTTTCCTGTACAGTGTTGTTTCTGCTGATTGGTTGTGCTTTTTATGGCTCAATTAGTGTAAACACTGCTAGATAGCTTCTGCTCCATCTTTTTGGCTCTTGTCTGTTTTACAGTAGATAATAATTGAATTTTCCCGTAATCCTGCTGATTTGGCTTTTACCATATTAACACTTTAAAAATTCTAGAATGTGATCAAGCTTTTGATGTAACTCATGTACCAACCATTTATTATTACAGGTTTCGCCAGGATTGTCTTTCATCAACAGACAAATTAGAAGTTCTAAAACAGTTATACATATATTTAAGATAAGACAGTGGCATGCAGCAACCAAATAACACAGTACCATGCAACAACCAAATAAGACAGTAGCAGGCAACAACCAAATAAACAGAGTGCAAAATAGACCATGATGCAATTAGATATTAAGTTCAGCAGGCGTCCACTGAGACGAGTCACAACAAATATTAGCTATTCACAAAGGGATAAGATTACCTATTCCATCGACAGTCCAATGATGTGAGGACTCACGTTTAGGACGCTTATTGGATGTTGCTTGTGCTGGTATGGGGTTAATTGGAGGTTGAAATGAAGGAGTTGTTTGACCCGTGGCCTGAAATGAAGGAGTTGTGTGTCCGGTAGCCTGAAATGAAGGAGTTGGCAGTGTTGTGGCTTGAAATGAAGTGGTTTGTTGTCTTGTAGGTTGCAATGAAGGAGTTGGTAGTGATGTCGCCTGAAAAGAATGAGACGGCTGAATGCAAGGAGTTGTTTGCCCCATGGACTGAAATGAAAGAGCTTGTTGTCTTTGTTGTGTTGTGGCCTGGAATGAGGCGGTTTGCTGTCTTGTGGGTTGAAATGAAGGATTTGGTAGTGATGTCGCCTGAAAAGAAGGAGTCGGCTGAATGCAAGGAGTTGTCTGCCCCATGGCTGATTGAACTGACTTTTGTAAGTTCTGAAAACGTTTGGTCTTCGGCATATCTACAATCAACAAAACAAATAATAAGTAATAGAAAGTATAAAATACAAATACAAAATAAAGTACATATATATAAAAGAAAAAAAATAGACATACAAGGATACAAGAAAATTTACATGCCTATTCAGACATATGCTCATCTATTGCAATTTGGATATTCTCATAAGCATCATCAAAAAATTGTTCAAGTTCTTGTTGTTGGTATGGTTGATTCTCATATATTTCATTTTCATCGACCTCTCCCATATCAAATAAATCTCTTGGCTTTAAATGTACAGCCACACTCCATTCTTTATCTGTTTCATCATCAACATAGTAAACCATATTTGCTTGAGATGCTTCAATGTAAGGATCATCATCCTCACGATCACCAATATGAATCAATCTAGAAAAATTGACACAATTAAAATTCCAAGCATCTCTTTTGAACCCTCTATCCCGAGTAGTGTCGGCCCACTGGCATTTAAAGAGCACAACTGTGAATAGATAATAATTAAGCTCAATAATATCTTCTAACTTCCCATAGTATGGCAAGTCTGCTTGTCTTGCACTTCTATCAGCACTAGATGCAACACAAGAAGTGTTAGAAGTAAGAAAAACTCCATTATTTTGAGTTTTTAATCCTTGATCTCTAGACAAAACTCGAAATTTGAATCCATTGATGTTATAAGCAGTGAACCTTCTAGCATCTGGCGCTGGACCTCGTGCTAGGTACTTCAAATCAGTAGAGATGGTGTCTACAATCTCTGGATTCATAATCTAATAATAACAAACCTATATTAGTCAAGCATATTAAATCCAATGAGAAAATCTATGTGAAGCAAAAATTATTGTATCATTCACTCACCCGTTTTGGGAACCAATCAGGAAACTCTCTATTAACCCTCCTCTCCAAATCTGATGTCGAAGGTCTCCGTCCTCTTGTGCTCTTTCTTATGTAATCCCTAAACTCACTTCATATAAGCTAACTATATCAATTTTAATTATTTTAATTCTAAACTTTTGCCAATATTCATATCAATTTTATTTACTTACTCAATAAATGGCTTCACTGCTGCACAATTAAATAACACATATCGATGAGCTTGCCTCTTCACCAATGGAGTCAAGAGGAATGTTGAGGAGCCTCCAACTGGTTTACCTTGCGGAGGGAATATAGTGGACATTTCAGAAGCCTCATTAAGATTTGGTTCATCATTCACACGTCTAGGCCTATTAAGCCTTGACTCAATCCCCTCAAAGTAACGAGAACAAAAAGTTAGAGCTTCTTCAACAATGTAACCTTCAGCTATGGAACCTTCTGGTTGAGCCTTATTCCCTACGAGAGACTTAAAATGACCTAACAATCTATAACATAAAATGAAACATGTTTAGAATAAGCACTTAACTTGAATTAATATTACGTACATCAAAATTTCGAATAAGAAATGTTTTACCTTTCAACAAAATACATCCATCTGTAATGTACCGGACCACCTTTTATTGCTTCATCTACTAGATGGACAGTTAAATGGACCATTACAGTAAAGAACGATGGTGGGAATAATATCTCCATGTGGCAAAGTGTGAGCACAATGCGATCTTGTAGCTTTTCTAGATCCGCCAAACTCAAACTTTTAAGACAAAGTTCTCTGAAAAAAGAGGAAAACTCTACTAAGACTGCAACAACCTCCTTTGGAAGCACATTACGAATTGCTATTGGTAACAATTGCTCCATAATAATGTGACAATCATGACTCTTTAATCCAAAGATTCTCCTTTGGTCCGGATCAATGCAACCAGAAATATTACTCGAGTAACCATCCGGCACTAAAATATTCTTTAAAGTTGTAAGGAAAGCCACTTTCTTTTCCTTTAGAATGGTAAACACAGCAAGCCGACACTCATCTTTCTCATCGGGCCAAAGATCACGCCTTATACCCATATCTTGCAAATCTTTCCGCGCCTTAATATTATCTTTTGACTTGTCTTTATCATTGAGCAAAGAATATATAATATTGTCAAATACATTCTTTTCGATGTGCATGACATCTAAATTGTGGCGCAACGAGTTGAACTCCCAATATGGAAGATTAAAGAATATGCTTTTTTTCCTCCATTGTTGTGCTGCGCCTTGCCCAATATTTCTTTGTCTAGCTCTTTTTTTTCTCTCACCCAACTCAGTCGGTTTTCCAAATGTAACATCAATATCTTTCACTTGTTGCAAAATATCATAACCGGATAACTTTCTCGGTGGGTTTCTTTCTTCCACATTTCCATCAAAGCGATGTCTCATCAGTCTAAATTTATGATTTCTTGCTAAAAATCTGCGATGACCAATAAAGCACCACTTTCTACTATGGCGAAGCCGACAAGGTTCTGCATCAAAATTACAAGTGGGACATGCTAGACCAGTATGTGAGTTCCAACCAGATAAGATATCGAGTCCAGGAAAGTCACTAATTGTCCACATAAGAGCAGCTCGCAACCTAAACATCTCTTTCTTTGATGAATCAAAAGTTTCGACACCTTCACTCCACAACTCATTCAACTCCTTAATAAGGGGCTGTAGGAAAACATCTATGTTATTTCCCGCTGTACGTGGACCAGGAATGATCATTGAGAGAATAAAATTAGGTTGTTTTATACACAACCAAGAAGGAAGGTTGTATGGAACTAAAATGACTGGCCAAATGCTATAATTAGTATTCATTGTGCCAAAAGGATTAAATCCATCACTAGCTAGGCCAAGCCGAACATTCCGAGGATCAAAGGCAAATTCAGGAAAAATCATATCAAACCTCTTCCATGCCTCACCATCTCTAGGATGCCTCATGATTCCATCTTTGTTACTATCCTCAGCATGCCATCTCATATATTTTGCTATTTTAGAGCACATGAACAATCTCTGCAACCTTGGTTTTAATGGAAAGTAACGCAAAATCTTTGCAGGCTTCTTAGTTTTCTTCTTGGTTTTCTTCTTGCCTGTAGCAGACACAAGATCTTCATTTATCTGCTTGTTAGGCTTCCACCTAGAAGTATGACAATACTTACATGTTTCCTCATTAGCATCATTCCCCCAAAATAACATACAATCATTTGGACATGCATCTATCTTGATATAATCAAGACAAAGCTTGTTGATAGTTTTCTTGGCCTCATAAAAAGAATGAGGGATCCGTGCAAATGTAAATGCGTCCCTCAACAAATCTAGTATCATGGTCATTCCCTTGTCACTCAGCCCAGACAAACATTTTACGTGATACAATTTTAATAAAAACTCTAGTTTTGAGTACTTGGACCCTTCATACAATTCTTGACTTCCATCTCTAAGCAACTCGAAAAAGTCTTTATCATTTAAAGAAGGCTCATCATTTAACCTTTCTTCACCACTCCCTACTTCTGACGGACCCACATCAACACCATCGTGCCTTAGGCTCCCAAATGCTTCATTGATCAATAATTCTACTGGATTTTCAGGAGGTAATGCATCTTGTATAACCACATTATTTATAGAAGTAGGTAGTATATTTCTTTCACCGTGAATACTCCAAATGACATAATTTTCAGGAAATGGTTTGCAAATCAAATGATCAAGCGCTACATCTCTAGTCTGCCACTTTGTGAATCCACATTTAGGACAAGGACACTTTATTCTATCTCCAACAACGGCATTAGCAAATGCAAAATCTAAAAACTGATTTAAACCAAATAAATATTCCGTGGTGTTTCTTGGCTTTTTAATCCAAGATTTATCCATAGAAAAGTATTAAGTTTCAACCGTAGCTGATGAACCTTTCAAAATATAAAGAAAAAATATCAGTTCTCTATTATTAGAATAGAGAATATTAACATTGAAGCAATAAATACATACAACAAAATATTAGTTCTCTATTATTATAAGTTTTACAGTAGTGTATAATAACAGGTAATACTTCACAACAAAATATAAGTTCTCTGTTAAATACATGCATATGAAAATCTAATCTTAGCAGTCTACTATAAACATGTGTTCTTATGAATAACATATTCATTAAAATACACAAACAAGATTGGGATTCTAAACAGCTAATCTTTGAAAATACACAAACAAGATCTTTCTTATTTAGAAAATATCAATCTCTTCAAAGAAGTATAATATAATTAATTACCATCCGTAAGTGCCATCTCTATCTCTTCCGTTTCCCCTCTTCTTAGATTTCCCGACACAAAACCCCTAATCCCTTCTCCAGTGAAATATTTTAAATTGTAAACTAAGGAACTTTGAATCTGGATGTAGGCTTGTTTCTATCCATTGCTTATAAAGACTAAAATTCCTATTTTTAGACTATAAATCATCCTGTCTTTAGTTTATTTTTTCATTATAAGTATGTTATGTGCTTTCCACGTGACTATGTTCAGATTTTCTGAGTTTGAAACTGAATTGTATGTTATATTCTACAAGCTCTATATACTGTACGAAAATTTTACCTGGAAGCAAATTCCTCAGTAAAGCTAGGTGCAAGTTGTGCTATATAAGCAATGGAATCAACTGTTGCTACGGAGAGCAATAACCTGGAGCCTCGAGATGATATGGAATTTGATTCTCATGATGCAGCCTATGAATTCTATAAAGAATATGCAAAATCAGCCGGGTTTGGCACCGCCAAATTGAGTAGTCGTCATTCTAAGGCATCCAAAGAGTTTATTGATGTATGAAAATTGAATGAAAAAGTGTTGCTAACCTTGTGAAGATTTTCGTTTTCTCTGTTACGCGGATCGGAGAGAGATGCTTCTTCTTCTTTTTCTCTGTTAGGCAGAGAGCTGCTTCTTCTTCTTTTCTCTGTTAGGCAGAGAGATGCTTCTTCTTTCTCTGTTAGGCGGAGAGAGAGAGAGTTAATTAGGGCAATTAGGCGGATGTTTCTAGGATGGAAAAAAAGGAGGGAGTGTGAAATAAATTGGGCGCTTATTTTTTAGGGTTACGGAGGTTTATAACCCCTGCAATTATTATAATTTTGTGGGGGATAAAAAAGTGCCGCAAATTTATGTAAATTGCGGAGGTTGCTTATACCCTCCGCAAAAAAACCTCCGCAATTTACACATTTTTTTGTAGTGTGATAGGTGTGTAGAAACTTGAGAAAAAAAGAGAATAAAAATATTTCACGCTTGAAGATATATAGCATAAAAAAGCTGCAAAAATTCAGATCTAAGCTTATTGATATTTGGCTACACATATGCAAACTTGTAAGTGGGCTAAACTAAAATAATGTAAGGTCAACTTATGGAGTGTATTACTATGTAATTTTGTCTAAAAAAATAAGTAGAATAATTTGTTAGTAATAATAATTTTAGTAGTAACAACAAAATTCAAAAATTTATTTACACAATTCAGAATAAAAGAAAATAAAGGTTTATATATATATATATATATATATATATATATATATATATTCGTGCACAACTTACCATAGCATATTTTACCCTATACAGACAGTCCCTCTACTTTACGGTGACATAACTTTGTGTTGTTGGAAAGTTTTCAAGAATATATTATATATATTGTAAAAATACCCTTATTGAAATAATTTTTTTATGTTACATGCATGGAATACATATTTATAATCTTTATTTTCTTTCATTCTGAATTGTCTGTGTAAATAAATTTTGATTTTTTGTTGTTAATACTATAATTATTATTTATTAACAAGTTATTCTAATTAATTTTTTTACTATGCTTATTATTTTATTAATCCAGAATTATATATGCTTGAATAATTTTTAGTTTTTTAATTTATAAATACTATTATTTATTATATGGTAAGTCCATAATATAAATTAAAAAAAAACAAATATTTAAAGTATAAAAATAATAAAAAGAAGATAAGTGTTTATAATATAGAGGGTAAAATATGTATTTAGCAATTCAAAATTTGAAAAATCTGGTTTAGTGACCTCTGAGCGTAATAGACATAGTTCAGTGATTTTGTTGTTACAAACAACGGAAAAATGACTTTAGGAAATAATTTAAAATAATTCGGTAAACATTTGAGTAATGGACTCGAAGTTTAGGTTGTCAACCAAGATATTATCTACTATCACATGATCTATGATTTATACCTCAACAATAAAAAGAAATTAAATGACAAACGACCAGTCATTCTGCTATCATACGCTGTGGCATTTATTTCTCATCAAAATTTTAATTCTGAATGGCAGAAAGCAAGCCGTTCTACTATTAGTTACTCTCCTTACATGGTATTGCATCAGTTATAAGACTGAAACATTCTGTAGATATCTTTAATTTATTCTAAGCCATATTCGACAAACTGTGTTGTACCTCTCAATGCTGATTCTGAACTGCATGAGATAAAAAATTTAAATTAACACTTTTTAAACATGAATAAACTATTGGACAGTTATAATAACGAGCAAAATCACCGCCATCCAGTGTTCGTCGATTTACAGTATCTTTACAATAACGATGACTATAGCTCAATCTAAGGGCGTAGCTAAAGTGTAGCTAGCGGGATTTGCTGAACTCAGTAATTTTGATTAGAACTCTGTATTTGTTTTAAAAAACAATATATTTGTATATTTAATTTTTTTCTTAACGTAAAATTTTGAAATATATTAGTAGCGTTATTAACTTTGATAGTAATTTTAATATATATTAGTAGAGTAATAAATTGGCAAGTACACTTTTGTTAGAAAATTCGCAGGTAAACAAACAAAAAAAATAAGGAAATAATCATATGTCAATCCTAGATAACTCTACATGCGAATTTAGTTCGGGATATTTTTTTGGGATTTACCTGGGCAATTGGTTATTTGGGAAATTATACTACTAGAAATTCAGGATAAGCCATCCAAAAAAACCGACCAAAATTGGTCGGTAATGGCCAATAACCATCCAAAACGCGACCATTAACGCGTGGTAGGTATTTTGAAGGTCGGAAGGGCATACAGACCAAAATTGGTCGGAAATTACCTACAAACTTTTGTCGTTTAACTAAAACAAAAAGAAATCACTGAAAAAAAGTTGTTTTATAAAGCTACTAATATATCTTGAAAATTAAAGTTAGGAAAAATTTAAATATAGGAAAATAATATAAAAATATTAAATAAAATAATTTTAAGTTATTTTATCTATAAATAAAATATATTGGTAAAAATATATTATATAATATACAATATGGAAGGTATTACATAAATATGAAGCTTTATATAATATCAAGGGCATAATCGAATTTTCAAGTAAAAATGTGACTTTTGTGATAATTAGAGCAAAATAAAATGATTTTTGTGTAACAATAAAGAAAAGTGGCTTTAGTGTAATGAACACAAAGGTGAATGATTTTTAACCAAAAAAAAGTAACTTTTGAATAACAAACATAAAAGTTTAATGACCATGGATAAACTTATCTCCAAAATTGCTGGTCGTCAATAGTGTAAAAAATTGGATGCAACTTAAAATCAAAGTCTAGCGTGACTCCTTAGAACAGTACTGACTTGTGAAGCAGCCAAACGGGGTTGCATAACCAGTAATGTTGTCGCAAGTACTATATATTGTCACGACTATTGTTCAATTAACAAAGAATTGACAAAATGTTATAAAATATAACTCAAAGTAATAAAATAGAACAAGGAAATAAAACAAACTAAGAGATGAGAGAAAGAAAGGAAGAGAGATTCTTATTTTTTCTTCAATTGTGTGTATTTTCCCATCTATTACAAGGCCTTTATATAGACATAAAAAGTGAAGAAAATATGTCATGGAATATATCATTGAACATACAAAATATGTCATTGAATATGTCATTAAGCACTTGAGATTAAGATCATGGAAGAAGACTAGACATCCACCATAATATGATATTTATCATAACACTCCCCCTTGGATGTCTATAGATAATGTGCCTCGTTAAATTCTTACTAGAATAAAACCCAATGGGAAAAAAAATTCTAGAAAAGGAAAAAGAGTACACATATATAATAATGCGCCTTTTGGTTGCCTCGTTAAAAACCTTGCAAGGAAAACCAAGTGGGACAAACCTTGTAAGGGAAAAAGAGTACAACGCGCATTAACTCCCCCTGACGAGAGCATCAATTCACATCCTTGAGATTTCACATCCATAACGGGAGAATATGTCTCTTCATAATCGACACCAGCCTTTGTGAAAATCCTTGTGCACCAAGGCGTGCCTTATATCTTTGTACCTCGTTTTTCTCATTTCTCTTGCATACGAAGGCCCATTTATAGCCAACAGGCTTAACACCATTAGGTGTTTGGACTACAGGCCCAGAAACTTCACGTTTTGAAAGTGAATTCAACTATGATTGGATTGCTTCTTGCCATCTTGGCCAATCACGTCTTTGTCGACATTCTCCAACAGATTGAGGTTCAAGATCCTCACTTTCTTGCATAATGCTAGATGCAACATTATATGCAAAGACATAATCCACTACTATATCCACTCGATTCAAATTTGTCTCAATATCGATTGGATTTATTGATAGTTCCTTATTTTCTTGAGTTTCGGGCTCAGTAGATTCCTCATGAATCTCAGAATTTATTAAATTGTGGATTTCTTCATGAGATTCTTTCGTAGTGTTGTTTTGATCATTTGTTTTCCCTTTCTAGGATTTCGATCTTTGGAACCTAATGGTCTGCCACGTTTCAGACGTGCTTTTGACTTATTAGCTATGACACTAGAAGATTGTCCAATAGGGACATCAATACGGATTGGAACATTCTCCGCAGGGATATGTGATTTTGTTATCCTTTTCATATTCGTAAATGCATCTGGCATTTGATTTGCTATTCTCTGCAAATGGATAATCTTTTACACCTCGCTTTCACAAATGGAGGCACGTGGATCAAGATGAGATAATGATAACTTTTTCCATAAAATTTCCCGCTTTGGTTTCTCCAACTTATCCCCCTAATTTTGGGAAAAGTATCTCATCGAATCGACAGTCTGCAAATCGTGCAGTAAACAAATCCCCCATCAATGTTTCAAGGTAGCGGATAATGAAGGGCGATTCAAACCCAACATATATTCCTAACCTTCTTTGTGGACCCATTTTGGTGCGATATGGTGGTGCTATAGGCACGTATACTGCGCATCCAAAAATTCTTAAATGGGATATATTAGGTTCATGAACCAAAACTAATTGCAACGAGGAATATTTATGATAAGTTGTCGGTCTGAGACGAACTAGCATTGTTGCATGCAAAATGGCGTGACCCCAAACAGAAGTGAGAAGCCTTATTTTCATGAGTAACAGTCTTGATATCAATTGCAGACGTTTAATTAAAGACTCTGCAAGACCATGTTAAGTGTGAACATGAGCTACAAGATGTTCCACTTTTATCCCAATTGATAAGCAATAATCATTGAATGCTTGGAATGAAAACTCAGCTGCATTATCAAGTCTAATAGACTTAATTAAATTATCGGGGAATTGCGCCCGTAATCGAATTATTTGTGCCATTAATTTTGCAAACGCGAAGTTGCGAGATGATAATAAGCACACATGAGACCATCTAGAAGATGTGTCTATTAAGACCATAAAATATCTAAACGTCCCACTAGATGGGTGAATAGGTCCACAAATGTCCCCTTGCATATGTTCCAAAAATGCAGGGGACTCAATCCCAACCTTTGTTGGTGATGGTCTTATAATTAACTTGCCTTGGTAACAAGAAGTGCAAGAAAATTCATTATTTAAAAGAATCTTTAAATTCTTTAATGGATGCCCATTTGAGTTTTCTATAATTCGTCTCATCATAATTGATCCAGGGTGTCCCAATCGATCATGCCAAAATACAAAAGTATTGAAATCAATAACCTTTTGGTTTACACTAGAATGTGCCTCAATAGCACTAATTCTTATCCAATACAGGCCACAAAATAAAGATGGGAACTTCTCAATAACCCTTTTTTGGCCAAAAGACATTCTTTATAATGATGAGATATTCAAGATTATTCTCATCCATTGTCACAATATGATATCAATTTTGGCAGATATCTTTAAAACTTAACAAGTTTCTCTTGGACTTGGAGGAGAACATTGCATCCTCTATGATAAGTATTGTTCCTTTAGGCAGAGTAATAGTAGCTTTTCCAGAGCCTTCAATTAATTTACTACTACCCGAAATTATTGTATCATCTGCCTTACACATACTTAAATGAGAGAAATATTTCTTCTCTTTGAATATTGTATGTGTCGTACATGAATCAATTAAGCAAATACTTTTACAATTGAACTTTGATCCAAGTTTGCTTTGAAATATATCCATATTTGCTTCCCATAGTTTGACATACAAAAGAAGTATATGAATAAATATTAGTACTTTTGGAGAAAAAATGGAAAAGAAATAAAGTTAAATTTAATAGCAGCCTTTAATGCATTTTCTGGAAAATTCTAATTATTATACAAATAATTACGCAACAAAAATAATACAATTACACATATGACTAATACAACTACAATAAATTTATTTACATGTATAAATTATTTGTATTTTTCTACACATTGTATGAAAACTAATTGATCCGTGTATGAAAAGAACATACACATAAAATACAAATAAAAATAACAACAATTGAGGGTGAAGTAACAAAAGTTGTTCCAGGATGTTTGTAAACCTTTTCTTAAAGTGAATTAAAGCAATGTAAAGGAAAGTTAAAATCATTAAAAGATCACTGAGAATAGAATACTAATTAATAGGATATTACTCCTTGTTTGTGAAAGTTATAAAATGCGAAAATACAAATATTCTAAAAATTACATAAGAAGAATTATAAAGTACAATAAAAATTACCAGATGTTTATTCATTACATACTACGAACAGAAAAGCATAAAAATTAAATTGCGGAATCATCTCTAACCACAGATCCATCACCAATCAAGTGGTTTGTTTTTTCATCGGTGTACTAAAAAAAAATCTGCCACCTCTAAGTGGGTGATGTCAAATTCATTGTCATAGACAAGATTGGCTTCAAGAGCCTTTATTCTTCAAAGATGCAGAAATAAAGCTCAATCAAATATTTTGGTATGCGACAAATTTTTGCCTAATGCCCTTTTCCACCACAACGATAGCATTTAGTTTCTGAGCTCTCTGCATTTCGCTTCTCATCTTTCCCTTTCCATTTTTAGAAGTTATTTTTCGGTGGAGGATGATTAACACCAGGAAAATTTCTTACTTGAATATGGCCACGACCACGACCATGACCACGACCGCGACCACGACCTTTTCCACGATTAGCATAATGGGAATACACCTCATCCTCTTTAGGAAATGGGGTAGACCCAGTGGGTCTATTTTCGTGATTTCTCATAAGCAATTCATTATTTCGTTCAACCACAAGTAGAAGAGAAATCAACTAAGAGTACTTTGTGAAGCCCTTCTCTCGGTATTGCTGTTGCAAGACCATATTGGAGGCATGAAACGTTGTAAACGTTTTTTCAAGCATATCATAGTCACTCATATGATCTCCACAGAGTTTCAATTTGGAGGTAATTCTAAACATAGCAAAATTATATTCAGAAATAGACTTAAAGTCCTGGATCCTAAGATGAGCCCAATCATATCGTGCTTGTGGAAGAGTGACTAACTTTAAGTTGTCATATCTTTCCTTTAAATCATTCCACAAAATAAATGGATCTTTCACTGTGAGATATTCAATTTTCAATCCCTCATCGAGGTGATGGCGCAAGAAAATTAAGGCCTTAGCACAGTCTTGGGTAGATGCTTTATCTTTATCTTTAATGGTGTCCCCAAGACCCATTGCATCTAAATGGATTTCAGCATCCAATACCCATGTCATATAGTTCTTGCCCTAAATTTCAAGGGCAACAAACTTTCTTTTCATAATATCAGACATAATGTAAAAATAATAAAAATTTGAGATAAGTTGTACCTTAATTTTCTCAAAGATTTTCTTGAGATGGTAGAACCTCTTGCTGATAACGTGTTATAAAATATAACTCAAAGTAACAAAATAGAACAAAGAAATAAAACAAACTAAGAGATGTAGAGAGAAAGAGAGGAAGAGATTCTTATTTCTTCTTCAATTGTGTGTATTTTTTCATCTATTACAAGGCCTTTATATAGACATAAAAGGTGACGAAAGTATGTCATGGAATATGTCATTGAACATACAAAATATATTATTAAATATATCATTAAACATTTGAGATTAAGATCATGAAAGAAGACTAAACATCCACCATAATATGATATTTATCATGACACAACATTTATTTTTTATGGAGTTTCCAAATGTAGTTTTATTGCAAGAAGCATTGAAGCTGTTTGAGCGGAGAAATTTTATTTTGAGTGAGATTCAATCAACAAAACTTGTACAGGGCACCTTTATTTATTAGACAAATAGAAATGTGGGTCCCACATAACCGGCTATCTTTGGCCGTGTTTCAATTTCTCCATTCCCTTTCTCAATCATCTTTTATCAATTTTACTGGATGGCAAAATGAAAAAGCAATCAACTTTTCTCCTCTTTCTTCTAAATAATTTTCTAAAAGGAACTGAGCAGGTGAATTTCTAAGATCGTTTGTTCGTGTATCCTTGTCCAAATTCAGAGTCCAAAACGAAGAATGACTGAAATTCTTTTTCCTGAATTTTTAAAGAGAAAAATGATGGGCAAAATATTTTTGCGGGAGAATCACCGATTTTCTGAGATATCTATGCTTTCTGGTTCCTTTGTAATATTAGTGGTGTTATTATTTTTAGCTTCCACCAGAAATTATTTACAATCGTCAACCGAAAAAGCGTATAATATATATATATATACACACATATATTTGTTTTTGCTATCATTTTGAGGCGGCTATACAATGTCATTTTTTCATAATATTAAGATCAATAGTTTGGTTGAAGCTTATTAATCAGACATCTCACTGGAGTTCATAAACTCAACTTCACATTTATCATTTTATTTTGGTATTGTTGCTTGGATACAACTTAAATATCGTAAAAACTACCTTTTATAGCCACTCAAAATTTTAATAGCCCATATTTTGTACCACTTACAAAAAATGGCCCTTTGGCCGAAACATATTGCATATAGTAGCCAAAAGGAATGAGTATGACAACATAAGTGCTTGTAGCTTAGTGGATAGGGCGTCAATTTCCTAAGCTCACGGTTGTAGGTTCGATCCCTACCTGGCGTGATATAACAACCCTTTTTTTTGCCTTCGGCCCAAACATATTGATATAGTAAACGAAAGGAATGAGCATGACAACACAAACTCAAGTTCGACCTTTACCTAGCGTGATGGAACAAACCTTTTTTGCCCTTTTAAATTGTATTTTGTACTTCTGGATCTAATATTATTAGCTAAGAATTGAATGACAGTCTATTTTATAAATTTTTTGTATAGTGACACTCTATTTTGTATATTTTTAATATAGTAACCATCTATTTTGTATAGTGACACTCTATTTTGTACATTTTTTGTATAGTGATAGTCTATTTTGTATATTTTTGTATAGTAACAGTCTATTTTGTATAGTGACAATCTATTTTGTATAATGACAGTCTATTATTGTATAGTAACAGTCTATTTTGTATAATGACAGCCTATTTTGTGCATATTTTGTATAGTGAGAGCTAATTGTATATAAATTATATAGTGGCAGTCTATTTAGTATATATTTGTATAGTGATAGTCAATTTTTTACATATTTTGTATAATGACAGTCTATTTAGTATATTTTTTTGTATAATGACATTCTATTTCTGTATATATTTTGTATAGTGACACTCTATTTGTATATAAATTATATAGTGAAAGTCTACTTGTATATAAATTGTATAATGACAATCTATTTTGTATAATTTTTGTATAATAACAATAGGTTTTATAGATATTGCAACTTTATGCATAATCATCTACTTTGTACTTCCTCTCATTGAGAAACCAACCACCAGCGTGAAAATGGTAACAAGATCGCCGGAGTTGTAAACTTTTAGCCAAAGATCTTCAAAATATTATCTACATATTCACAAAAACTATAAGAGAAAATCAGAGAAGAGAACTTGCCAAAAAATCAGAGAAATTCCTCTGCTCTTTCATTACTACATTATCCTAATTTCCATAGCCTTCCATCTGTTCGCATTTCCTTTTTCTACTCAATTTTAATAACATCCACTTTAATATGCTTAGCAATAAGAGACCTCGCCAAAAAATCATCAGAAACCAATACTTCTTAATTCATTACAAACTGTATGACATTGTACACCAAATTCTGCATTGAAACACTTTCACCTTACACAAACTCCATCCAAATAAACCCTAAAGAATTGGCTAAAACAACACTTACAGTGAGCCTAAAAGGGGCTAAATCAACAACAAATAAAATTTTAAAAATGTCCAAAGAGCAAGACTTGGGTCCAGCTGAAACACATACCTTAACAGACTGTGTGGAAAACATGGAGGATTCTGTGGATGAACTTCAGAAATCTTTGTTAGAGATGAAGAATTTTAATGGGCCTGATTTTGAAGAGAAAATGGGGAATGTAATAATTTCTGATTTTTGTCCTATTTCTCGCCTTGACATGCTCGCTCGCCATTTCGGGTTCAAACAATACGAAGCAGGCAAGTTTATTCTTAAATGTCCACATGTTTTTGAGGTTTTCGAACACCCGGTACAAAGAATTCATTATTGCAAGCTCACCTGTAAAGCATTGCTTCAAATTGAGCAAGAATAATTAGTACTTTTAGCTCAATTACCTGAAAGCTGTAATCCTTTTAAGAAAGCTTTTAATGCTTTCTAGTATGGGGAGATTAATGCTAGAACAAGTTAGGATTGCAAGGAAAGAATTTTGGGTTACTTGATGATTTTGAGTTTTTTGTTATTTTGAAGTATCCTATGTATTTTAGGTTGTTTGATGCTAAAGGGGTAGGTCTTGTGAATGGAAATCCATCGTCTTCTTCTGTCAAAAGATAATGGGTAATGTCGACGAGGGAATTAATAATGTTTCCGACTAGCACTTATTTTATTTTTAGGCTATGATTTATATGGATTAATTTATGGACTACTCGATAAAATTTGTTTTGCCCGATGGGCTTCAAATGATATGTGACGACCCAAAGGGTCATCACTTATTTAATTAATCATTTCGAGCTTCTGAGGCCTTGAAAACCTCATTCTATGTTGCCTCGATTTACGTGCACGATCCGAGCATGTAGCCGGAAAGATTTTTGTGATAGAAAATATGAATTCTATGAGAATTTTGGATAAAAATGATATTAATATTGATATGGTTGACTTCGGTCAACATTTTTGGTAAACGAATCCGGACCCGAGATTGGATGGTCCCGAGAGGTCCGTAGGAAAATATGGGACTTGGACATGCGTCCGGAGTCGAATTCTGAGGCCTAGAGCCCAAGTTATGAATTTTTATGTGAAATTATTTTTGATGCAATTATTAAAGAAAATAAATTAATTGACCTTGGTATCGGGCTCGTATTTTGGTTCCGACGCCCGGTACAAGTCTTAAATATTATATATGTGATTTCTGTAAAGTTTGGTGACATTTGGATGTCGTTTGACTTGTTTTGGACCTTGAGTCCCAAGTTTGAAAGTTTTGAAAACTAAAGGTATGAAAATCATGCATTTGAGGCTTGATTTGATGAAAACGAGGTGATATTGGCGATGTGATCGCACGAACAAGTTCATAATGTGTTTTTGAGGTTATGTGCATATTTGGTTTGGAGCCCCGAGGGCTCGGGTGAACTTTGGATAGGCCACGAGATCAATTTTTCATGTTAGAAGTTGCTGTCTGCAACTGGTCTGCACGAGATCAATTTTTCATGTTAGAAGTTGCTGTCTGCAACTGGTCTGCAGAGTTCGCAAATGCGAACAATAGTTCGCAAATGCGAACTCCCCACTATTCTGCAGAGTTCGCAAATGCGAACAATAGTTCGCAAATGCGAACTTGACCCTACTGTGCCTGTGTTCGCAAATGCGAACTATAGTTCGCAAATGCGAACTAGACACTATTCTGCCTGGGTTCGCAAATGCGAACAATAGTTCGCAAATGCGAACCTCCCCATATTTAGCCTGTGTTCGCAATTGCGAACAATAGTTCGCAAATGCGAACTTCCCAGTTTTGCCTTGGCTTCGCAAATGCGAAGAAAAGTTCGCAAATGCGAACTTCCCACCCTTAGCTTAATTTTCAAACTCCAGAAATTGGTCGGGGTTCGCAATTGCGAACCCATGTTCGCAAATGCGAATACAGAGATCTGAAAAACACGAATTTCAGTCATTTCTTCACATTTTACAAAACCCAAAACACCCATTTGCGATTCTTCAAGGATTTCTTCTTCATCAAAACGATTGTAAGTCACTTTTTACTTAATTCTTTCAATTCCTAACATCATTAAACATGTTTTTCATAAGAAATCAAAGATTTTCATGGTAAAAATTCTTGTTTTGTTAGAAAATAGGGTTTTTCATAAATTGGGGAATTGGACCTCGAATTGAGGTCCGATTTTGAAACAAATTATATATATAAACTCGTGGGGGAATGGGTAACCGGATTTTGGTCCTAACCCCGAATTCCGACCATGTGGGCCCGGGGTTGATATTCACTATTCATGGCAGAATGTTGTAAAAGTGGTATTTGGTCTTAAGAATTAGTTTGTTGAGTAGAATTGATGATATTAAATCAATTGTGTATAGATACGATTGGATTGGAGTCAAATTCGAAAGGAAAGGGCATTGCTACGGATTAAATCATTCGTAAACTTTCGAGGTAAGTGTTTGTTCTATCCTAGTTAGTAGGAATATGAATTTAGTTATGAATAAATTGTTGAATAAGAGTTATTGGTGTTATACCGGTAATGAAGGTAAATTGTTGAAATTATTATGAATTATTGGTTTAAAACCGGTAATTATAAATATTGTTGATATAGAGATTATTGGCTAATTGCCGGTAATATATATATATTATAAATTGGGATCGTGTGGTACGCCGACCACAAAGTGACTTAAAATCTTGGCATTGGCCATAGTTGCCGGTAGCCGATTGATATATATTTGGGAGCGGGTGGTACGCCTACCACAAGATATGATGATTGATATATATTTGGGAGCGGGTGGTACGCCTACCACAAGATATGATTATTGATATATTTGGGAGCGGGTGGTACGCCTACCACAAGATATAACTATTGATATATTTGGGAGCGGGTGGTACGCCTACCACAAGATATGATTATTGATAATTGGGAGCGGGTGGTACGCCTACCACAAGAGATAATTACTGTGATAGTTGGGAGCGGGTGGTACGCCTACCACGAGACATGAAATGAAAGAGGAAATTGAGACACGAAAGTAAGATTATTTTGGATATCTTGAGTTATTGAATATTATTTCAGAGCAGAGTATTTCTTTATAAATGTATTGTATATATATATCTATACTGCAACTGTACAGGTTTAGGTGGGTGACTGGCCTTAGTCTTATCACTAGTTCGCTGGGATAGGCCAGGCACTTACCAGCACATGGGGTCGGTTGTGCTGATACTACACTCTGCGGTCTTTTTGCGCAGATACAGGTTACGGACAGCAGCAGCGGCAGTAGCGACTTGTGGATTTTCCGACTACTGAGACTACGAGGTAGCCTTGCAGGCGTCCGCAGGACCCGTTGTCTCTCCTATCTATGCTTTTCATTCTGTTATCTCATGTAATCGAGATAAACAACTTGTATTTTCTTTCAAACAATTATGTGTATTATTCTTAGAAGTTCGTGAGTATTGTGACACCGGTCTTGGGTAGTGTATCAGATTTGGATTTTTCTTTATCATATCTGACTAAGTCTTCCGCTAATTTTGATTGTTCCGCTGTAATTTTTATGATGTTAATAAGAAATTGGTTATTAATGGAGATGTAATTAATATTTGGCTTGCCTAGCTTCTATTTAGTAGGCGCCATCATGACCCCGATGGTGGGAAATCCGGGTCGTGACAAGTTGGTATCAAAGCACTAGGTTGCACAGGTCTCACAACTCACGAACAACCTTAGTAGAGTCTGAAGGATCGGTACGGAGACGTCTGTATTTATCCTCCAGAGGCTACGGAGTTAGGAAAATATTCTCTTTATTCTTTCCAGTCGTGCGACTTGATCTTTTGAATGTTAATTGAACTTCTACTCGGTTCTTCCGCAGATGGTAAGGACACGTGCATCCTCATCCACTGACCAGCAGCCCGAGGTCCCAGCAGCGGCAGCTCCCGCTAGGGGTAGAGGCCGAGGTCGAGGTCGTCCTAGAGGACAAGGTAGGGGCGGAGCTCAGCCCCGAGCAGCAGCACGAGTGGCAGAACCTCAGGTTCATATCGAGGAGGAAGTTCCAGCCCCAGCAGCTCCAGTAGGCCCAGCTCAGGTCCCAGGAGGAGCTTTATTTTCACCGGATCTTCAGGATGCTTTGGTCCGGATAGCAGGTTTTATGGATCATGTCACCAGAGCAGGTTTATTACCGGTAGCACCAGCCACTTCTCAGGCTGGAGGAGGTAATCAGACTCCTGCTACGCGCACTCCAGAGCCAGTAATTCCCCAGGCTCAAGATCCTGTGATTCAGCCAGTTGAGGCAGTTCGGCCTATTATTGCGACTCCGTCTAATGATGGTGCGGCTATGTCTGCTGATGCGTTGTGGAGATTGGACAGGTTTACCAAGCTGTTCACTACCACATTCAGTGGTACTCCTTCGGAGGATCCACAGGATTTCCTATACAGCTGCCACGAAGTTCTCCGTACTATGGGTATTGTGGAGACTAATGGTGTGGATTTTGCTACTTTTCGGTTATCCGGTTCCGCCAAGACTTGGTGGAGAGATTATTGTCTAACCAGGCCAGCGGGATCGTCATCTTTGACTTTGGAGCAGTTTGCAGAATTATTCTTGGAGAAGTTCCTTCCGACAACTCAGCGGGAGTTTATGCGCAGACAATTTGAGCGTCTTTATCAGGGTTCTATGTCTGTCACACAGTACGAGACTAGGTTCGTGGACCTGGCTCGTCATGCTGTTATCATGCTTCCCACAGAGCGGGAGAGAGTGAGGAGGTTTATTGATGGCTTGAATCAGCCAATTCGGCTACAGATGGCTATGGGAGCAGGAACTGAAATCACTTTTCAAGAGGCGGCTAATGCAGCCCGCCGGATCGAGATGGCTCTGTCACAGGGAGCGAGACATGGATCAGATAAGAGATCTCGTAATTCGGGTAGATTCAGTGGTACCTCGTCCGGAGATAGAGATTTTTATGATAGAGGCCATCCTCCTAGGCCTTATCAGTCAGCTCTTCAGGTTTCTCATGATGCTTCAGGTGATCGTAATTCTCAGCCACGCTACTCTGATCAGCAGCCTATTAGTGCACCACCACTTCGCCATTTTCAGTAGCCGAGGGCTTGTTTTACGTGCGGTGATCTTAGGCACATTGCAAGGTATTGCCCTCGAGCTTCGGACAGATCTCACCAGCAGGGTTCTCGTGCCATGATTCAGGCCCCAGTTCCCTCATAGCCTGCCCAGCCAGCTAGAGACGGGGGTAGAGGGCATAGAGGTGGAGGTAGAGGTCATAGAGGTGGAGCTCAGACCGATAGAGGTAAAGACTAGCCAGCAGCCGATCGTCCTAGAGATATTGCTCAGGGTGGTGGGGCACAGCCCCGATGTTATGCACTTCCCGCCAGACCAGAGGCTGAGTCTTCTGATGCCGTCATTATAGGTATTATTTTGGTTTGTGATAGAAAGGCATCAGCATTATTTGACCCTGGGTCTACATATTCGTACGTGTCTTCCTATTTTGCACCATACTTGGTTCAGCCCAGTGATCCACTGAGTGTTCCTGTTCATGTGTCTACACCAGTAGGCGACTCTATTGTGGTTGATCGAGTTCATCGGTCATGTATTATAGTAATTGAGGGTCTCGAGACCCGTGCTGATTTATTACTCCTAAATATGGTGGACTTCGATATTATACTAGGCATGGACTGGCTATCTCCGTATCATGCTATTTTAGATTGTCATGCCAAGACTGTGACTTTAGCCCTGCCAAATTCGCCTCGTATAGAGTGGAAAGGAATTTCAGGTCATACTAGCCGTAATGTTATTTCTTATGTTAAAGCTCGGCGTATGGTTGGAAAGGGATGCTTGGCTTATTTGGCCTATGTCCGTGATTCTAGTGCTGAGGTTCCTTCTATTGACTCTGTGCCTGTGGTTCGCGAATTTCCTGAAGTATTTCCTTCAGACTTACCAGGTATGCCGCCTGATAGGGACATTGATTTTTGCATTGACTTGGCTCCAAGCACTCAGCCCATTTCCATTTCCCCATATCGTTTGGCTCCGCCAGAGTTAAAAGAATTGAAGGAGCAGTTGCAGGATTTACTTGAAAAGGGTTTCATTAGACCCAGTGTTTCGCCGTGGGGTGCACCAGTATTATTTGTAAAGAAGAAAGATGGTTCGATGAGAATGTGCATTGACTATCGACAGTTAAACAAGGTGACTATCAAAAATAAATATCCACTTCCGCGAATTGATGATTTATTTGACCAGCTTCAGGGTGCCAAGGTATTTTCAAAGATAGATTTGAGATCTGGCTATCATCAGCTGAAGATTAGGGCATCCGATGTCCCTAAGACCGCGTTCCGCACTCGGTATGGACATTATGAATTTCTGGTCATGTCTTTTGGGTTGACAAATGCTCCAGCAGCTTTTATGGAATTAATGAATCGGGTGTTCCGGCCTTATTTAGACTTGTTTGTAATAGTCTTCATTGATGACATATTAATATATTCCCGCGGTCAGGAGGAGCATGCGCAACATCTCAGAGTGGCCTTACAGACTCTGAAAGATAGCCAGCTATATGCAAAATTTTCAAAGTGTGAATTTTGGCTAAGTTCAGTTGCATTCCTGGGTCATATTGTGACGGCAGCAGGTATTCAGGTTGATCCGAAGAAAATTGAGGCAGTCAAGAGCTGGCCTAGACCGACATCAGCCACGGATATTCGGAGTTTCTTGGGGTTAGCGGGCTATTATCGCCGATTCGTAGAAGGATTTTCGTCTATTGCAACCCCACTGACCAGATTGACCCAGAAGGGTGTTCAATTTGAATGGTCCGATGAATGTGAGGCGAGCTTTCAAAAGCTCAAGACAGCCTTGACCACAACACCGGTATTGGTTTTACCCACAAGTACGGGACCTTATACTGTTTATTGTGATGCTTCCCGTATTGGGCTTGGTGCGGTGTTAATGCAGGATGGCAAGGTTATTGCCTATGCTTCGAGGCAGTTGAAGATTCATGAGAAGAACTATCCAGTGCATGATCTAGAATTGGCGGCGATTATTCACGCATTGAAGATCCGGAGGCATTATTTGTATGGTGTAGCATGTGAAGTATACACCGATCATAAGAGTCTTCAGTATTTGTTTAAGCAGAAAGAGTTGAATATGAGGGAGAGAAGGTGGCTAGAGTTGCTAAAAGACTATGATGTTACTATTTTATATCACCCAGGTAAGGCCAGTGTGGTGGCCGATGCATTGAGTAGAAAGTCTGCCAGCATGGGTAGTCTTGCATATATTCCGGTCAGTCAGAGACCATTGGCTCTAGACGTCCAAGCATTAGCCAACCGGTTCGTGAGATTGGATATTTCTGAGCCTAGCAGAGTGTTAGCCTGCACGGTCGCTCATTTTTCTTTATTAGAGCGTATCCGTGAGAGGCAATTTGATGATCCTCATTTGCGTGAGTTGAGAGATACAGTACAGCGGGGAGGTGCCACACAGGTAAATCTAGATGATGATGGGATATTGAAATTGCAAGGTCGAGTTTGTGTGCCCAATGTCGAAGGGATTCGAGAGTTAATATTAGCGGAGGCCCACAGTTCGCGGTATTCTATTCACCCAGGCGCCGCGAAGATGTACCAGGACTTACGGCAGCACTATTGGTGGCGCAGAATGAAGAAAGATATCGTTGCGTATGTCGCTCGGTGTCTAAATTGTCAACAGGTGAAATATGAGCACCAGAGACCTGGTGGTGTATTCCAGAGAATTGAAATTCCCGAGTGGAAATGGGAGCGGATCACTATGGATTTCGTTACTGGACTTCCTTTGACTAGAAGGAAATTTGATGCTATTTGGGTCATTGTTGACAGGTTGACCAAATCAGCACACTTTATTCCAGTATCTGTCTCCTACTCATCGGAGAGGTTAGCGGAGATTTACATTAGGGAGATTGTTCGTCTTCATGGGGTGCCCGTATCTATTATCTCTGATCGGGGTACACAGTTTACCTCGCGGTTCTGGAGAGCAGTCCAGCAGGAGTTAGGCACCCAGGTTCAGTTGAGTACAACATTTCATCCTCAGACGGATGGCCAGTCCGAGAGGACTATTCAGATTCTTGAGGACATGCTTCGAGCCTGTGTTATTGATTTCGGAGGCTCGTGGGATCAGTTTCTACCATTAGCAGAGTTCGCCTACAATAACAGTTACCAATCTAGCATCCGGATGGCTCCGTATGAGGCGTTGTATGGTAGGCGATGTCGATCACCAGTTGGATGGTTTGAACCGGGAGAGGCTCGGTTGTTGGGTACAGACTTAGTTCAGGAGGCCTTGGATAAGGTCAAGACTATTCAGGAGAGATTGCGTTCAGCTCAGGTCTAGGCAAAAGACTTATGCGGATCGCAAGGTTCGAGATGTAGATTTCATGGTTGGTGAACGCGTATTGCTTCGGGTGTCGCCTATGAAGGGCGTGATGAGGTTCGGAAAGAAGGGCAAGCTCAGCCCTAGGTATATTGGTCCATTTGAGATTTTAGACAGAGTGGGAGGGGTGGCTTACAGATTAGCTTTGCCGCCTAGCTTATCAGCCGTGCATCCAGTTTTTCATGTATCTATGCTTCGGAGATACCACGGTGATCCCACACATGTGTTAGACTTCAGTACTGTCCAATTGGACAATGATTTATCTTACGAGGAGGAGCCGGTAGCCATTCTAGACCGGCAGGTTCGACAGTTGAGGTCGAAGAGTTATCCTTCTGTGCGTGTTCGGTGGAGAGGTCAGCCTCCTGAGGCATCGACCTGGGAGTCCGAGTCTGATATGCGGAGCCGCTACCCACACTTGTTTCCTGACTCAGGTACTTCTTTCTTTTGTCCGTTCGAGGACGAACGGTTGTTTTAGAGGTGGAGATTGTGACGACCCAAAGGGTCATCACTTATTTAATTAATCATTTCGAGCTTCGAGGCCTTGAAAACCTCATTCTATGTTGCCTCGATTTACGTGCACGATCCGAGCATGTAGCCGGAAAGATTTTTGTGATAGAAAATATGAATTCTATGAGAATTTTGGATAAAAATGATATTAATATTGATATGGTTGACTTCGGTCAACATTTTTGGTAAACGGATCCGGATCCGAGATTTGATGGTCCCGAGAGGTCCGTAGGAAAATGTGGGACTTGGACATGCGTCCGGAGTCGAATTCTGAGGCCTAGAGCCCAAGTTATGAATTTTTATGTGAAATTGTTTTTGATGCAAGTATTAAAGAAAATAAATTAATTGACCTTGGTATCGGGCTCGTATTTTGGTTCCGACGCCCGGTACAAGTCTTAAATATTATATATGTGATTTCTGTAAAGTTTGGTGACATTTGGATGTCGTTTGAGTTGTTTTGGACCTTGAGTCCCAAGTTTGAAAGTTTTGAAAACTAAAGGTATGAAAATCATGCATTTGAGGCTTGATTTGATGAAAACGAGGTGATATTGGCGATGTGATCGCACGAACAAGTTCATAATGTGTTTTTGAGGTTATGTGCATATTTGGTTTGGAGCCCCGAGGGCTCGGTGAACTTTGGATAGGCCACGAGATCAATTTTTCATGTTAGAAGTTGCTGTCTGCAACTGGTCTGCAGAGTTCGCAAATGCGAACAATAGTTCTGCAGAGTTCGCAAATGCGAACAATAGTTCGCAAATGCGAACTCCCCCCAATTGTGCCTGTGTTCGCAAATGCGAACAATAGTTCGCAAATGCGAACTTGACCCTACTGTGCCTGTGTTCGCAAATGCGAACTATAGTTCGCAAATGCGAATTAGACACTATTCTGCCTGGGTTCGCAAATGCGAACAATAGTTCGCAAATGCGAACAATAGTTCGCAAATGCGAACCTCCCCATATTTAGCCTGTGTTCGCAATTGCGAACAATAGTTCGCAAATGCGAACTTCGCAAATGCGAACAAATGTTCGCAAATGCGAACAAATGTTCGCAAATGCGAACTTCCCAACCTTAGCTTATTTTTCAAACTCCGGAAATTGGTCGGGGTTCGCAATTGCGAACCCATGTTCGCAAATGCGAACACAGAGACCTGAAAAACACGAATTTCAGTCATTTCTTCACATTTTACAAAACCCAAAACACCCATTTGCGATTCTTCAAGGATTTCTTCTTCATCAAAACGATTGTAAGTCACTTTTTACTTAATTCTTTCAATTCCTAACATCGTTAAACATGTTTTTCATAAGAAATCAAAGATTTTCATGGTAAAAATTCTTGTTTTGTTAGAAAATAGGGTTTTTCATAAATTGGGGAATTGGACCTCGAATTGAGGTCCGATTTTGAAACAAATTATATATATGAACTCGTGGGGGAATGGGTAACCGGATTTTGGTCCTAACCCCGAATTCCGACCATGTGGGCCCGGGGTTGATATTCACTATTCATGGCAGAATGTTGTAAAAGTGGTATTTGGTCTTAAGAATTAGTTTGTTGAGTAGAATTGATGATATTAAATCAATTGTGTATAGATACGATTGGATTGGAGTCAAATTCGAAAGGAAAGGGCATTGCTACGGATTAAATCATTCGTAAACTTTCGAGGTAAGTGTTTGTTCTATCCTAGTTAGTAGGAATATGAATTTAGTTATGAATAAATTGTTGAATAAGAGTTATTGGTGTTATACCGGTAATGAAGGTAAATTGTTGAAATTATTATGAATTATTGGTTTAAAACCGGTAATTATAAATATTGTTGATATAGAGATTATTGGCTAATTGCCTGTAATATATATATATATATATATATATATATATATATATATGGCTAATTGCCGGTAATATATATATATATATATATATATATATATTATAAATTGGGATCGTGTGGTACGCCGACCACAAAGTGACTTAAAATCTTGGCATTGGCCATAGTTGCCGGTAGCCGATTGATATATATTTGGGAGCGGGTGGTACGCCTACCACAAGATATGATGATTGATATATATTTGGGAGCGGGTGGTACGCCTACCACAAGATATGATTATTGATATATTTGGGAGCGGGTGGTACGCCTACCACAAGATATAACTATTGATATATTTGGGAGCGGGTGGTACGCCTACCACAAGATATGATTATTGATAATTGGGAGCGGGTGGTACGCCTACCACAAGAGATAATTACTGTGATAGTTGGGAGCGGGTGGTACGCCTACCACGAGATATGAAATGAAAGAGGAAATTGAGACACGAAAGTAAGATTATTTTGGATATCTTGAGTTATTGAATATTATTTCAGAGCAGAGTATTTCTTTATAAATGTATTGTATATATATATCTATATTGCAATTGTACAGGTTTAGGTGGGTGACTGGCCTTAGCCTTGTCACTAGTTCGCTGGGATAGGCCAGGCACTTACCAGCACATGGGGTCGGTTGTGCTGATACTACACTCTGCGCTCTTTTTGCGCAGATACAGGTTACGGACAGCAGCAGCGGCAGTAGCGACTTGTGGATTTTCCGACTACTGAGACTACGAGGTAGCCTTGCAGGCGTCCGCGGGACCCGTTGTCTCTCCTATCTATGCTTTTCATTCTGTTATCTCATGTAATCGAGATAAACAACTTGTATTTTCTTTCAAACAATTATGTGTATTATTCTTAGAAGTTCGTGAGTATTGTGACACCGGTCTTGGGTAGTGTATCAGATTTGGATTTTTCTTTATCATATCTGACTAAGTCTTCCGCTAATTTTGATTGTTCCGCTGTAATTTTTATGATGTTAATAAGAAATTGGTTATTAATGGAGATGTAATTAATATTTGGCTTGCCTAGCTTCTATTTAGTAGGCGCCATCATGACCCCGATGGTGGGAAATCCGGGTCGTGACATGATATTTGCTCTTAAATATCTTTAGGGTTGAAGGCCTTTTCATTTGTGATGAAATGAGATTATGGGTTTCAATTTCTATGTGTACTTTATTTTCAGCAATAATTTAAAATTATGGAGTGTACTGTCTTCTTAGTGACACAAATATGTGGATCTAGAATTTGAATTTCTTGCATTCAACTTTTAAGGTTTTAGTATTGAACACATTATATATATTTAAAGTTATGGGTTCAAATCTACTATATTGCAATTTAATAATTTTTTACTTTGTGTTGAAAATTATGGGTTCATTTTAACCCGTCATCAATGTTCAACCACAAAGATTTAGACTTTTTATTGAACTAATTAAATAAGAATATTCGAGACAAATCCTAGCCAAAAATAAATTACCCTAGATCTGAGATAAAAGATAAAAATAAGCTAACATAACTGAACATAAAATTCAACTATAACAATGATTAAATCCTAATATGTAAGGAAAGGATGATGATTTTCATAATATTAAAGCATAATAAAGAATACATGGATGAAAAGGGTCACCGTTCTTGAACAAGGTTGAGCCCCCACACACTTTGGTCTAATGCGCAACTAATGATGGATATTGAGGATTAAAGCTTCCTTGCTTCTTGCTAAGGACCATTCTTGAACAAGGTTGAGTCCCCGCACACTTTGGTCTAATGCGAAACTAATGATGGATGTAGATGCGTGATTTTTCCCCTACCCGAGATTTTTTTATATTTTTAGCGTAACATATTTAGTTTAGTTTTAATATAGCTATTTTAGCTAAATTTGACTCTTTTACTTTATTTTTACCTTAAAATGAAAAATAACAAAAATATATTTTTATTAAGGTTTCGTAGTCATTTTAAACTTGAAAAATACAAAAAATAGTACTTTATATTTTTATCTTTTTATAAAAATGAAAATAATAAAAAAATAGTTGCATTAACATTTTGTAGTTACTTTAATTTTGAAAGAAAAATATAAAAAATAACTTTGTTTTAATTATTAGTCTTATAGTTATTTTGCTTACGTAGGATTAATTAATAACACCGTGTTCTCATTCTCGGTTCCGGGCAAAGAATAATATTCGGGTTCAAACTACCCGGTTTTATAATTTTCGGACATAGCCCATAATAATCCGAGCCCACCACACGTGGGGGACACGGACGGAGCACGAGACGGAACCCATAACTCTTGAAACCCACGTGGAGACCCATCACTCTTGGTCTCTCATGTGGGCAGAAATTCCAACGGACAGAGGATGGGCAAACAAACTGTGTTGTTGATTTTAAAAGAAGAAAAAGAATACAAAGGAACTGGACATCTGTTTCTGAAACAAAGAAAAAAACGGCTATTAGGGATGCTTCTTCTTCATGAAGAAAAACAACTGAACAGAAGAAGAATCTATTTGCCTTTCGTCTAGCCCACACGCCTCATCCAAACGAACCACCACGATAATCTACAGCCGTACCCCTTCGCACAACCAAACGACTACTCCCATTCTCGCCGAAAATCAACCAAACGACCACCATTCTAGCCTGCGTCCAGCTGCTGCTCGTCTTCTTCGCAGCGACCAGCAGCCTCAAACCTTGTCTGGAGAACGACACCATCAGCCTCCTTCACAAAAAAAAAAACAACAACTTCCTTACTCCATTTCGTCGCAAACAATCCGGTGACAGCCACGATCGAGCAACATCGACGAACCACCATTGATCGAACCAGTTTCGATTGGAGTCATTGACGAAGTTCTCCGTGCCCGGTTTTGCTTGTTCGAGTTCTCTCGTTGAGCTTACATCGTTGTATTCATGTTCATGTATATAAAAGTTCCAGACTTTGCAAACAGTTGTTGCCTCGTACTGGCTTCTAATTTTGTTCATATTTAGAAAGATAAAGGTCTTTGCTGCATTACAGTGAAAAAATGAGACGAGCTTATACTATGGAGGCAAGCGGAGGTCATTGAAATCGCCGATGCCCGGAGTGATTTCGAGTGCGAGTTTCGAGTGCGAGTCGGAGTCGAGAAAAAGCAACCTGCTGCCATGGCTTTCTAGCCAAAAAATGCAACTTATGAACTCTCGCTCTACTACCGTTTTGCTCTTCCCTCTCCAGGTCAGTTGCCTGCACAATATTAGCTGAATGTTTCCAAAAACATTTCTTTGTTTCCTCCACCTTTTATGACTATAAGTGTTATTAAGATTCAAGATTGTGTTGATTTTTTATTTGAAGAATGTCTCCTTACGTTGCACAATATTAGCTGAATGTTTCCAAAAACATTTCTTTGTTTCCCCCACCTTTTATGACTATAAGTGTTATTAAGATTCAAGATTGTGTTGATTTTTTATTTGAAGAATGTCTCCTTACGTTGTTTTGAATCTGGCATGGAAGACTTACGTAGTTTCCGTTTTAAGTTTAAGCTAATCGGTGATATATTGCTACGCCTCTACTTTACTTGTTCCGATTTGCACTTTCCATGGTTTAATTTTAGTATTCATCTGTTTCAACTCTTTTAAAGGTGTAATAACATCATTTTTGAGTTTGTATTTTTGATACTACATCCAGACTTGCATTTATTTTTTTTACTCTCGGCGAAACTGAAATACATTAAAGTCACATGCGTACTGGTTGCGGTGTGACTCGAAATGTATTTTCGTGACGTCGCAATTCTCTTAAATTAAAAAGGCGGAACATAAAAGCACATAGTTAAAATATGTAAAGAAATCAGATAAAAGCAAAAACCGCAGTTGGGCGACCGTGCTAAAACCACGGAATCCGGGAGTGCCTAACACCTTCTCCCGGGTAAACAGAATTCCTTATCCAGGTTTCTAGTTTCGCAGGCTGTATTACAAAGTCATAAATTTCCTCGGTTCGGGATTAAACCGGTGACTTGGGACACCATTATTTTTCCAAGTGGCGACTCTGAATTAAATAAATTGATCCCGTTTCGATTGTCCCTTAATTGGAAAAACTCCCTCGCGCTCTCGCGGGTGCGGAAAAAGGAGGTGTGACAGCTCTGGCGACTCTGCTGGGGATAAAACCCGGAACTTCGGTTCAGGGTTTAAGAATTCGAGCTCAGTTAAATTGTTGTTTTTGCCTATATCTGATCTTATTATACGTCTAATTAATGTGCTACATGTCTACCACTTTGATACTAGTTGCAATGTATATACAAACTGCTATATGCTTACCGCTTTGATGTTGCGTGAACTGTATATAAAACTGTGCCGAAAACCCTTCTCTTCTTACCTCCGGGGGATGTGCTTACTGGTTGAGACTCCCCTTTTCTGTTAGTGTCAATACCCAAAATAAGAAAAGAGGCAGGATAAGTTACAAAGCCGGACGATCCCGCGGGTCCCCGGTACGTAGCCCCCTCCTCAATCCGAGCTGTCCACTTGGATACACAGTTTAGACCATGTACCAAGGTTCTGAGCTTAGAATAACATAACCGCATACCGGATCCCTAGTAGGAAACGTTTATTTGCATCACGTTGCATTTGACTTAGGGGACTCAACACAGGGGTTGGGTCCGTCTAGGACAGGCAACCTGAAATGAAAAGACCATCTTGCTATATCATGTTTGTTGTAAGCATTTATTTAGACTGGCATGCTGACCGGCTTTTAAATACTGAAGAAAAACGAAAAACAAAAGGAAATAGTATGGGGAAATAAATATTTTTTAGAAAATACAAAAATGTGTTTTACCAACAAGCCAATAAATTTAGTTTGCTCATAAAAGACGACAGAAGGTTGACTTTGCCAACAAAATGGTTTTCTTGACAAAATATGTTTTCTTTGTCAGTCGATAAAAGATGAAATAATTGGTCAAATAATCTGACCGAACTACGCAGGTTTGATTCTCGCCATTAGGTGGGATACGTAGGCAACCCTCATCGGGTCCAACCACCCCTTTTTTAAAAAAATCAAAAAAATGTGTGTTTAATTTTGTCAATAAAATCAAAGTGATGCCGTTTTTGAAAATAGCGGAATGTTCCGAAAGGACGCCGGAAGGTTGTTTTTGCAAAAATAGCCACTTTGAGTCATTTTTAATAATTTGCGGTCACAGCCTTGAAATATTGCATGTGGAAATGTTAGAAGGCCATAGCCGCAAAATCAAGTCCGAGTTCACACCCCTTTTGTAAAAATAACCAAAAAATGTCAAATTTTTGATTTTGTTATAAATAAGTCGGGTGATGCTATTCTTGCTCAAAATAAGCCGAATGTCCCTCAAAAAGACATCGGAAGGCCGTTTTTGCAAGAATAGCCACTTTGAATCATTTTAAATAATTTGCATGCATAGCCTTGAAATATTCCCTCGCGGAAATGTTGAAAGGCTGTATCCGCAAAATTAAGTTTGAGTCATTGCTCAACTTTTTAAAAATATCCACTTTATCAAATAAGCCATTACATGGCCGGAATTTTTGCTGAAATAGCCACATTTTTGCATTTTCAACTTCCTCAATCTTGTGTTGGCCTGTGTCGGTGCTGAACGATGCCCCATAGGCCCCAGGATAAAATTTTTTTGAATTTGCATCTTCTTAAATAAAATTTTGCAAAAAGAGCCACTTTGTCCAAATAAGCCATTACATGGCCAATTTATGAAAAATAGTCTTGTGTTGGTTTATGGCGATGCCGAACGATGCCCCATGAGCCATAGGATAAAAAAAACATTTTTAAGTTTATCTTTCTTAAATAAATTTTGCAAAAATAGTCATTTTGTCAAAAAAGCCATTATGTGGCCAATTTTGTAGAAATAGTCATAATTGACACCAAAAATTATTTTTATTCTTGTAGAAATCTCCTACACAAGTTGTAGTTGGAGTCGGCTTCTATAATTTTCCTTCAAAGAAAAAAAATCGATATAAATATCTCTTTATTTCTTGCATTAATTTGCAAGAACTACGCTCGATCTGATTCATGCGGGGTCATGATACGTAGGCAATCTCCATAAGATTCGACCACAACTGTATATGTATATATAATATAAAATAAAAAAAGAAATAAAAAAATAAAAATAAAAAATTTGATAAGGACTGTCCGAGTCCATTCTAACATGTTTTGTCTTGAATTGTAAAGTAAGTAGAAGGTGGTTGGTTTGTGACAAGCGGACAACGCGAGATCCCCGAAAGATGGTACAGGAGGAAATAACCCAAAGATTGAAAAGCTTAGAACAACGGTTGAAAAATACGCACGGGTTGGCAGGTCAAAAGAGTGTTGCTTTCAAAGATCTATGCTTGTTTCCCCATGTCCACTTGCCACCTGGTTTCAAGATTCCCAAATTTGAAAAGTACGACGGACATGGACATCCCATAGCCCATTTGAAAAGGTATTGCAATCAATTAAGGAGTCTAGGAAAAAATGAAGAATTGTTAATAGTTTACTTTGGGGAAAGCCTTACAGGAGTAGCCTCTGAATGGTTTTGGGATCAAGATGCATCTCGCTGGCACGTCTGGAACGACATGGCACATGCCTTTGTCAAACAATTCCAATACAACATTGACATTGCCCCAGACCGCATTTTCCTTTCAAATCTGAAGAAGAAATCAAGTGAAAGTTTCAGGGAATATGCCCTTAAATGGATAGAGCAAGCGGCTCGTGCTGAGCCACCCATGGATGACCATGAGTTAATCACTGTCTTCCTTCGGGCTCAAGAGCCGGATTATTTTCAGAACATGATGTCTGCGGTTGGTCAATCCTTCTTGGATGTAATCAAAATGGGAGAAATGGTAGAGAACGGTCTTAAGACAGGCGGAATTATAAGTCAAGCGGCTCTCAAGGCTGCAGCTCAGGCTGTCCAATTTGAATCTAGTGACACGAATGAGAGGGATGAAGAAGTCATGATGATATCAGGGTCAAGAAAAGGTTCCATAAGAGTACCTCGATGGTATGCGATGCCTCGACAAGTTTTCCATAATTCCCCCGAGCATCACTATCCACCTCCGAACCCACCATACTCAGTTGATCCACCCCAGTACGTTATTCAGCCATCAAATCATCCAAGAAAGCGAGCACGGGCATCACAAAATCTCTACCAGCCTCTGCAAAATTTCCAAATACCTTATAACCCACTTCCAAACCAAGGGTATAGAAGGGAACCGAAGTTGAAGGAACATTTCACACTAATAAGAGTTTCCTATGCAAGCTTATTTGAGAAGTTAAAGCAACAGGACATGATTGCACCCATCACTCCAAATTATGTGGACCCACGTGCAAGGAGCTTTGACCCATCTAAAAGGTGTGAATACCATTCCCATGCCCAGGGGCACACCACGGAAAGTTGTCGGGATTTGAAAAGGGAAATTGAAAGGATGATCCAAGAAAGATTGATTGTGATTCATAACAGTGATACCCAGAATATCGCGCTGAATCCGTTACCTGCACCTGATGATACACACTTTCTAGCGGTGATGCCCGGTGACACGGAATATGAGAATCCACTCGGGAATTTGCCGACTGAAATGAGAGAAGGCCATAGTGGTTCTGATAATCAAATTCATGCTTAAATGTTAGGCTTATCAATTGGAGAGTCATTTGTGGTGGCTTATTTTGTTGTCATTTCTATTTGTCCGAGTTATTTCAGGAATGGTAATCCGAATGTTGTCTTGTGGCTCAAACCTTTCATCTTTGTATTTTTCTTTTGATCATAGTGTCTCATCTAAAGGGGTCTAGGTTCGTTCTAAGGGTTGTAACCCCAGTTTTGTTTTTTGGTTGTTCGAGTCGTTGTTTTATCGGTTAATGCAATGACCTATTTTATATTATTTCTAGACATTTTCTGTTATTTAGTCCTCTCCTTCCTATAGTTCTTTTTCTGCTAGCTCTAGTGACATGACATGCGCGCATAGTTCTTGCCTGATCTTAAAAGTTAATCACAAAACCATTGGGAGGTGATCGAGATATTTAAATTAAATAAGAACGGTTTGAGATTATTCGAAGCCCGAGTCATGAGAAACTGGGGCAAATAAAAGGAAACCGTTAAAGGCAAGCTGGCCAAAATTGACATGGGGTCGTTCATAATAATGAAAATGAGAGTGTTGCCCAATAGTGCTTTAAAGATATGACGAATATTAATTGTGTTGTTCACGCTTGGCATGTTTTGAAGATTGGAATGACGAAGGCATTTTGTTCTGCTATCCAAACACTTTATCCATCGTCAACCCTTTGAGCCTTACTTTAAATTCTTTCATACCCCTCCTTCGGAATTAGTTGCAAAGACTAGAAACACAAGTTTGAAAGGTAAGAGAAGAAATGGATAAAGAAAAAATAAAGAAAAAAAAACAACAAAAAGAGATAAAGAAAAGAAAAAGAAAAATGTGTGAAAAAAAGAAACTTGAAAAAAAGGAATTGGGAACTACGTTTGACCTGATTCCTCAAAGAGGATACGTAGGCGCTTCACAGCTCGGTCATAATGTAAATAAAAACCAAAAAAATCCCCAAGCAAGAAACAGGGGCAATAAAAAAAAATGTGTTTATGTAAGGAAAATATAGGATTCCGAAGGTTGTAATTTTGAACCCAATTTGTTTTATTTTGAACCTTTAATACCCTTTCTTTCTAGCCCTTTCCCAACCCACATTACGGTCCAAAGAAAGACCTTTTGACCAATCTTTAAAAGAGGCTGAGTTAGGCAAATGAGAGAAGTTTCATCGGGACATAACACTCTGATTCCCAGCAGAAAGACTCCGATCTCCAGCAGAAAATAGGAGAGTCTTAGCAGTAACACCACCAATCCCCAGCGGAAAAGTAACACAAATGAGAGAGTCTTAGCGGTGAAAACCTTCACGGGCACCATAAGGCGATGAAAGCTGAGAGAAAACCGAAATGAGAGAGGCTTGGTAGTGAAAACCCCTCGGGCACTACAAGTCGAACGAAGATTGGAGATCAAATGGAAAGCCCCAGGCGAAGATTACAAAAGGCGATTTAACAACGGAATATAGGCTATATGTGCATGTCGTGTCCATTAGAGTTGGTATCCACGTTTGATAGGTTTACTTTATAATTTTTATTTTCAGAGAGTCATCTTCTTTTTTGTCTTTTATGTTGTTTCCTTTTATCTTTCTCCTTTTTATCAAAAATTCCCCAACAGAGTCTGTTTGCAAGAAATGACTGCAAAATTTTCCATCAGTTTTCCAATTACGCAAGACGGGATTTTGATTGGTACACCCAAGTGGTATAAGTCAGGAAGGATCAAGCGCAAGGCCAGTGTCTAGAGGGATATTCCCCAGCAATAGGAAAATGACACAGGGAGGGATTGGTGTCAATAAGGATATCTCAAGGAAGGTTAATGACCTCGAGGAAGGTTAATGAGACTCAAAGGTTGGGAAATGCCCAGTCCTTAGATATGCCGCAAAAGGAGAGATATCCCAAGCAGAAAGATATTTTCAGTGACAAGGGTGAACAAAGAAAATGGTTCACCAGTAAAACATGCAAGGTCTTCACGAAGGGTCATTATCATAGGAATTCGGGTGGTCAGTGGAAAACCACGTGGAAAGGTTCGCGAATAAAGAGTCGTCAAGGAAGGCGGGGAAGCAAGAAAGGAGAAAACTATCCCCAGCATGAATATCATCAAATGATAACATCCCCAGCAGGGTCTGACAATGAAACGCGGAGCAGGGAAAGAAGAGGAGGACCATCCCCAGCAAGAGCACCACAACCAGCCACCGCATTTTAAAACTAACCAATTTTTCTTTGATTTGAAACAGGAAAAAGAGGGGTTGTTGGCAGAAAAGCATGCCACAAAGAAGATTCTCAAACTGGGGCAGAAAATTTTCTCCCGTTGTGAAAATTTTCTCGAAACCAAATACCCGGTTGGGGAAAGAAGCCAGATAATGCGAGGAAATGATCTTTGAACCCGGTTATCCCCAGCAACTTTGAAAGAAAGAAAACAACAAGCTGTGATTATACCCCCAGCAGACAGGACAAAATGAGGAAACTTGTGTTTAGAAAGGCAAGAGGCCGGTATCATCCTCAACAGTTCTCGGAAAAATGAAACACTGATTTCGAGATTTTCCCCGGCAGCATTATATCCTACAGGTTTTTCAAGGGAGCAAAATGCGAGCCCCGAAGGAGGTTTGGAAAGAGGAAAAAGGAAAAGGGGTCCCCCGACAGGACAATCCTCGGCTAATGACATTTCAATCCCCCGCGATCCCGGGAGAGAATAAAAGGTTTCGAAGGAAGTAGAAAAGGAGGAAATAGAGAAGATTTTCCCAGCAGCATCATCCCTAGCAGGTAAGTAAACAATTTCAAAGATATCCCCAGCAGTCAAGGGAGAAATAACACGACCTAGGAGGAAAGCAATTCCGAAACAAGGTAATTTAGAAGAAAGGATGGGATATAGTTAGTGAGTTGATGTTGCAGTCAGGGAGCCAGCCTGAAGAATAGAGTGGCGATTTAGTTTTGAGTTGTAGTTGAAGTCAGGGAGCCCGCCTGAAGAATGGAGTGGCGATTTAGTTTTGAGTTGTAGTTAAAGTCGGGGAGCCCGCCTGAAGAATGGAGTGGCGATTTATTTTGAAGTTGTAGTTGAACTCAGGGAGCCCGCCTGAAGAATGGAGTGGCGATTTATTGTTGAAGTCGGTTGAGGAAAGCGGTAGCGTATAACGGAGTGGCGATTTAGTTTTGAAGTGCAGTTGAAGTTAGGGAGCCCGCCTGAAGAATGGAGTGGCGATTTAGTTTTGAAGTTATAGTTGAAGTCAGGGAGCCCGCCTGAAGAATGGAGTGGCGATCTAGTTTAGAGTTGTAGTTGAAGTTAGGGAGCCCTCCTGAAGAATGGAGTGGCGATTTAGTTTTGAGTTGTAGTTGAAGTCAGGGAGCCCGCCTGAAGAATAGAGTGGCGATTTAGTTTTGAAGTGCAGTTGAAGTTAGGGAGCCCGCTTGAAGAATGGAGTGGCGATTTAGTTTTGAGTTATAGTTGAAGTCAGGGAGCCCGCCTGAAGAATGGAGTGGAGATTTAGTTTTTGAAGTTATAGTTAAAGATAATTTAATAGGAAGTGAAAAATAACAATTAGAGCTTTTAGATGAAAGCAACAAGAAGAAGGAAGCAACAATTGGAAGATTTCAAGTAAGACATCAATTTAGAGCTAGTCTAAGGAATTATCTCCTAGCGTCAAAGTCTTAGTCTGATGAATCTTTCTCCTAAGACATCAAAATCTCAGTCTGATGAATCTTTCTCCTGAGATCACAACAATTTAGACCTAGTCCGAGGAATTATCTCCTAGCGTCAAAGTCTTAGTCTGATGAATCTTTCTCCTAAGATATCAAAATCTTAGTATGACGAATTTTTCTCCTAAGATCACAATGATTTAGACCTAGTCTGATGAATTATCTCCTAGCGTCAAAGTTTTAGTCTGATGAATCTTTCTTCTAAGACATCAAAATCTTAGTCTGATGAATGTTTCTCCTAAGATCACAATGATTTAGACCTAGTCTGATGAATCTTTCTCCTAAGACATCAAAATCTCAGTCCGATGAATCTTTCTCCTGAGATGTCAGGTGCCCACTTGAAGAAGGGAAGGGCAATTTATGATTAGAGTTTGTTGTTAAAGTCAGAAGCCCGCCAGAAAAGCAGAATGGCGTCTCAGTTTCCAAGATTTGATAAGGATAGTGAACAATCGAAAGTGACAGAGTGTAACGGAAATCCCCAGCATGAATCAGAAGGAAGGCAACAAGGATCAGAAAAGATAGATTCAGACTTCGAAGGAGAATAGTTCGAAGATCACAAGTAAGGGAATTCGCTTCGGAGTGCAACGCAAGTTAGCAACAAAAGAAGCTTGCGACCAGAATGCGAGTCAACAGTCCAAGATGATCAACAGAAGTTAGTCACAATGAAAAAAAGAGACAAGGAGTTAATCCAAGTGCAGAAGTTGATGAAAGATGTGGTGTGCTCAAGACATGGCCGAGGTCATGAGCACTGCATACCTGGTCTTGACCCGAAAAGCAACACCTACAACTAGCAAGTATCAAGGTTCAAATTTAGAGTCCGCATGAAGCACCAACCAATACTCAAGATCAAGCTTCAGAAGACTTATAGATAGGAATCTTGTAACTAGTAGCCGATAGGCTTAGTTAGTCTTTCTCATGTTTTGATTTTTGATGTAATAGCAGGACCACGGACCGGAACTTCGATGGAACAGAACCTCGACGGAATGACACCTCGACTTACTCCATATTCTTACTCACTTCTGAACTACACGTGGCCTGATTCCTTTATAGCCAAGGATATGTAGGCAGCTCAGATACAAGGGCTCGGTCACATCCTCTTCTTTTAGTTTAGTCTCTCTGAATAAGGGTCGGGTCAAAACACTTATCTAGTCGTTCTTTGTCTGAAAACTCTTTGTGTTTTCAGTCAAAGAGGGGCAGCTGTAGATGCGTGATTTTTCCCCTACCCGAGATTTTTTTTATATTTTTAGCGTAACATATTTAGTTTAGTTTTAATATAGCTATTTTAGCTAAATTTGACTCTTTTACTTTATTTTTACCTTAAAATGAAAAATAACAAAAATATAGTTTTATTAAGGTTTCGTAGTCATTTTAAACTTGAAAAATACAAAAAATAGTACTTTATATTTTTATCTTTTTATAAAAACGAAAATAATAAAAAAATAGTTGCATTAACATTTTGTAGTTACTTTAATTTTGAAAGAAAAATATAAAAAATAACTTTGTTTTAATTATTAGTCTTATAGTTATTTTGCTTACGTAGGATTAATTAATAACACCGTGTTCTCATTTTCGGTTCCGGGCAAAGAATAATATTCGGGTTCAAACTACCCGGTTTTATAATTTTCGGACATAGCCCATAATAATCCGAGCCCACCACACGTGGGGGACACGGACGGAGCACGAGACGGAACCCATAACTCTTGAAACCCACGTGGCGACCCATCACTCTTGGTCTCTCACGTGGGCAGAAATTCCAACGGACAGAGGATGGGCAAACAAACTGTGTTGTTGATTTTAAAAGAAGAAAAAGAATACAAAGGAACTGGACATCTGTTTCTGAAACAAAGAAAAAAACGGCTATTAGGGATGCTTCTTCTTCATGAAGAAAAACAACTGAACAGAAGAAGAATCTATTTGCCTTTCGTCTAGCCCACACGCCTCATCCAAACGCACCACGATAATCTAAAGCCGTACCCCTTCGCACAACCAAACGACTACTCCCATTCTCGCCGAAAATCAACCAAATGACCACCATTCTAGCCTGCGTCCAGCTGCTGCTCGTCTTCTTCGCAGCGACCAACAGCCTCAAACCTTGTCTGGAGAACGACACCATCAGCCTCCTTCACAAAAAAAAAAAAACAACTTCCTTACTCCATTTCGTCGCAAACAATCCGGTGACAGCCACGATCGAGCAACATCGACGAACCACCATTGATCGAACCAGTTTCGATTGGAGTCATTGACGAAGTTCTCCGTGCCCGGTTTTTCTTGTTCGAGTTCTCTCGTTGAGCTTACATCGTTGTATTCATGTTCATGTATATAAAAGTTCCAGACTTTGCAAACAGTTGTTGCCTCGTACTGGCTTCTAATTTTGTTCATATTTAGAAAGATAAAGGTCTTTGCTGCATTACAGTGAAAAAATGAGACGAGCTTATACTATGGAGGCAAGCGGAGGTCATTGAAATCGCCGATGCCCGGAGTGATTTCGAGTGCGAGTTTCGAGTGCGAGTCGGAGTCGAGAAAAAGCAACCTGCTGCCATGGCTTTCTAGCCAAAAAATGCAACTTATGAACTCTCGCTCTACTACCGTTTTGCTCTTCCCTCTCCAGGTCAGTTGCCTGCACAATATTAGCTGAATGTTTCCAAAAACATTTCTTTGTTTCCTCCACCTTTTATGACTATAAGTGTTATTAAGATTCAAGATTGTGTTGATTTTTTATTTGAAGAATGTCTCCTTACGTTGTTTTGAATCTGGCATGGAAGACTTACGTAGTTTCCGTTTTAAGTTTAAGCTAATCGGTGATATATTGCTACGCCTCTACTTTACTTGTTCCGATTTGCACTTTCCATGGTTTAATTTTAGTATTCATCTGTTTCAACTCTTTTAAAGGTGTAATAACATCATTTTTGAGTTTGTATTTTTGATACTACATCCAGACTTGCATTTATTTTTTTTACTCTCGGCGAAACTGAAATACATTAAAGTCACAGGCGTACTGGTTGCGGTGTGACTCGAAATGTGTTTTCGTGACGTCGCAATTCTCTTAAATTAAAAAGGCGGAACATAAAAGCACATAGTTAAAATATGTAAAGAAATCAGATAAAAGCAAAAATTGCAGTTGAGCGACCGTGCTAAAACCACGGAATCCGGGAGTGCCTAACACCTTCTCCCGGGTTAACAGAATTCCTTATCCAGATTTCTAGTTTCGCAGTCTGTATTACAAAGTCATAAATTTCCTCGGTTCGGGATTAAACCGGTGACTTGGGACACCATTATTTTTCCAAGTGGTGACTCTGAATTAAATAAATTGATCCCGTTTCGATTGTCCCTTAATTGGAAAAACTCCCTCGCGCTCTCGCGGGTGCGGAAAAAGGAGGTGTGACAATGGATATTGAGGATCAAAGTTTCTTTCTCCTTAGCAGGGAGAAAGAGATGAAGATCTTCCTTGATCTGTAAATATATGTCCATCTTTGTGTATAAATTTTGTGTCAGTCCCCCCTTTTTTCTTCCTCTCACTTAGTTTATATACTAGGTATTCTTATTTACACAACCGTCATTAGCCACAGTACCTGTCATTTGATTGTATTACTAATTGACCCTCTGAAATGACGTAACATCCAATTTGCCGTTCAAGCATTCGGAATACACGACCTCAGCCATGGCTGAGGTGCGTGTCGTAATAGAGTTGTATGGATACAACATCGGTGTAAGTGACTTTTTGTCGTTCCTCTTTACGCGGATTCTTGTCTGATCAGATTTCGACCAATACAATTAGTCCTTCTACCTATTGAGGTTGTCTTTTGGCGAACTCGATGGCGGACTCTGTCGATTCGAAAGTTATGAGAAATATGAGCACTTTATGCGAGAGGCAAGAACCTCGTGGAGAGGTAGCGATGTGACATTTTGAGAGTTGCATCAAAATGTTACGTCAGTTCAAAATATCTTTAAAACTCCTTATGCGTCATTATGACACACGTTTTTTTATGCATTACGTCGTTTCCCGTGTGCTTTCCGTTTTAAAAATGACAGCGTTTAATTTTCACGCTCATGGTATTTATACCCCTATAAATAGGAAAAAATCTTACATTTGAATGTTATGCTTCCCAATCTCTCAAGAGAGATTTTTGCGGCTTTTCTTCTTCTTCTTCGGTTTCTCACACTTCCTTTTCTGTTAAAAGTTCTTGTGGATGCTACCTTCTAGAAGAAACTATAATTTTGGCTAAAAAGTCTCCACAGACGGCGCCAAATTGCTCGACAAAAAAGATTTAGACTTTTATTGAACTAATTAAATAAGTAGATTTGAGGTAACTCCTAGCCAAATATATTACGCCAGATCTAAGATAGAATACAAGAATAAGCTAACATAACTGAACATAAGATTCAACTATAACAACGATTATATCCCATTATGTAAGGAAAGAATGATGATTTTTATAATATTAAATGATAAAAATGAATACATGGATGAAAAGGGTCACCGTTCTTAAACAAGGTTGCCCCCACACACTTTGGTCTAGTGCGCAACTAATGATGGATATTGAGGATCTAAGCTTCCTTGCTTCTTGCTCCTTAGCAGGGAGAATATGTAAAGATATGTCCATCTCTGTGTGTGAATTTTGTGTCAACCCCCTTTCTTCTTCATCTCACTTAGTTTATATGCTAGGTATTCTCTATTACATAACGGTCATTAGTCATTTGACTGTATTACTGATTGACCCTCTGAAATTCCGTAACATTCAATTTGCCGTTCAAGCATTCTGAATACACGACCTCAGCTATGGCTGAGGTGCGTGTTTCTGTAGTGTTATATGAATACGACTTTGACCCAAGTGACTTTTTGTCATTCCTCTTTCTGTGAATTCTCGTCCGGTAAAATTTCGATCCATACACTTAACACTCTACATCTGCCACCGGCGACACATGCTATGTGTGAATCATAGTGAGTTAATTAAAATATTTGATGGTTAGATTCTACGAGACTATGCTGAAAATAATAGGGAGCCTGCTAGGTGGGACCCTTTCCACTTGTCAAATAGGTAGATTCGTACAAGTTTTGTTGGTTGAGTCTAACTCAAAACAAAATTTCTCCTTTGAGTGGGAGAGCAACACAGTGGTTGTCGCAATAAAGAAGTCTGCAGGCGCTGCCCGATGGTATAAGTGGCCTAAAAACCAATTATACTTGGAGCCCTTAAACTTATTTCATAAAATTGATCACATACATATGAGACTAACACAATTACTTTTAATTATATAAATCAATCAAATGAGATAAAAACAAATAGCTAGTTCAGAAAAAATGAATTGACAATAAAAAGTGAAATTATCGGAAACAAGAAAAAAAAATTTAAGTAAAGTAGAAAAATTTAAAACTTTAATCAAATTTAAAGTTATCTAACCTATTTAGTAACCTTACCTTGGAGCCGGCCATGAGTATCTTGATTGAAGAGTGTCAAGGTATTTCCACAAGTACTGGGAGGAATTATATTTTCTAATCGAATCTGGGAAACAGAATCACTGGTTGTTGATGATGAGTTCTCATGTTGTTTTGTGTAGAAGGAGAGTTGTGCTCGGACTTTTTGAAGTTCCTGCTCACAAAGTCGAATATTAAAATAAAGATTTCGTATTTCAGCCACACATCCATAGACAGGATGTATTTGGCGAGCGTTTGCTTGGTAAATAATAGATTTCATAGCCGGTTTCTTTTCAGTAGCATCAAGTTGGTGTAGCATTTGAAGAATTTTGGAAACGCCAAATAGTCTGTGTACATTTTGAAAAGTTTTGGGTTGATCCGCTGGAAAATACGGTGCTAAGGGGCAGTGGGGATCACAAGGCTTCCTCCCGTAATTGCAGGCAGCGCAGGCTTGATTGGTGATATTCGTTAGATCCATTTTTCTTGTTCAAAATATTAAAAACTGACTAGAAACAAAAAGAAAAATCAAGATCAGTGACAATCTCTTGTAAGATGAAGGGGAAATGGGATTATCAAGATTAAAGATGGTAGGAATATGAAGGAGCTTGGTGTGAAAGAGATATGCGAGAGTGATGCGGACTTTGATGGAGTTGGGGTGAGAAGAAAGACTGAATCGAACGCCGATAATTTCGGAGATGACGTTTTTAAAGTCCATGAACGTCGTATGTAATCACATACTTTTATTACACGTGTCCTATATATAACTACAATTTAACGGATAAAAATAAATAAATAAGTGTAATAATATTATGAAATAATAAAAGAACAACACCAATATTGCAGAGAAAGAGAGAGAAGAAATTCTTATTGAATTTTGGAATGATTTACAATGGGGTAAGACCCCTCTATTTATAGGAGAAATTATGACTTAATCACAAAGTAAAACTCTCCACAAGATAGACATTCACTCCAAATAGAATTATAGACATTCACTCCAAATAGAATTCTATTCTTAATAATGTGCCTCATTAAAACCTTAACTAAAAGAAAACCCAATGGGAAAAAAATTCTAGAAAAGGAAAAAAAGTACACATATCTACAATACGCCTTTTGGTTGCCTCGTTAAAAACCTTGCAAGGAAAACCCAGTGGGACAAAACCTTGTAAGGGAAAAAGAGTGCAACGCGCATTAACTCCCCCGATGAGAGCATCAATTCACATCCTTAGCCCTTCGCATCCCAATATTGTACACTAGCTTCTTGAAGGTTGACGTCGACAAAGATTTTATATCGGTTTCAATATATTTTCATAACGACATAACATAGAGATCTCTTCATTCATATATTCAGGTACCTGAATCTCTCATGAGATATTATGAAGTGTTATGTCATGTGATCTTCTAGATCACTTGCATCCTTTATTATGATCGTTTGCTCATCTTCTTTATCAAGAAGTCTATTTGAAACCGATTGTCTATACGCATTAAGTTTACCATAGACTTTGTCCTTCTAGGACTTATTATAATATGAGCATTTGCAGTGAGAATATAGTTACTTTCTTTGGGTCAGCAAATGCATCTGGCATGCTTTGCAATAAATTGCACATGAATTATCCTTTTATGAACTTCAAGTTCATATTATTTTATTTGAGGATCTAGATGCAGAAACGATAATTCATTCCTCGTAACTTTTCTCAACTGTTGTATCTTGTCTCCCCCTCATGTTAGAAAAACTAACTTGTTTTCTCAACTTTGAGAACTCATCTTTGTGTGTTATGGTGTTAATCAAAATATACTCCACACATCAATAATAATAAGATGGAATTATTTGGTTCCTGACCCTGAACCACTTGTGATGGGAGAATGTAATATACTTTCGTATATATTCTATATCAAATTGATATAGATAACTTTGTTCTCATAAGCAATAGTTTAGCTATTAAGTGGAGGCACTCAATAAATCATTTTGCTAAACCAACTGTGATGTAAACCAACTTATCAAGATGAACTTCTTGAATAGAAAATCTGGAATATGCTCTAAATTAAATTATTGAGCACGTTACCTCGCACACACCGGCCAGGTTGCGGGTTAATAATAATTGCACATGTAACCATCTCATAGATGCATCTTATGCGGTATACATGGCGGGTGAATTGACCCATATTCACCTTTGATATTTCCAGCATTCATGGGATTCAATCCCACTTATAGTTGGTATATTAATTAATGAGAACATGCACATAAAAGAATTCGTAAAGAATTTTCTAGTTCTTTAATATTTACCCATGTGAATTTTCTTTATTTTTGCACATATACTTAAATTGATATGAGTAAATCAATTATGCCAACTGAATAAATTATCAATATTGATAAATTTCAGATTTACACCATGATGTGTGCAATTATGAATAAACTCCAAGTTTATTATGATATGGGTTTTATATCAATAAAATATCCACTTCATTGTGGTATTCTTTTATTTATGTGTCACGACCCGGATTTCCCACCATCGGAGTCATGATGGCGCCTACTAAATGGAAGCTAGGCAAGCCAAATATTAATTACACCTTCATTAATTACCGAATTATCATTAAGACTTATTATTAAAACATATAAACTACAACGGAATAATCAAAATTAGCGGAAGACTTAGTCAAATATGATAAAGAAAACCCAACCATGATACACTACCCAAGACTGGTATCACAAAACTCACGAACTTCTAAGAATAATACACATAATTGTCTGAAAGAAAATACAAGTTGTTTATCTCGATTACATGAGATAACGGAATGAAAAGCATAGATAGAAGAGACAACGGGTCCTGCAGACGCCTGCAAGGCTACCTCGTAGTCTCAGTAGTCGGAAAATCCACAAGTCGCTACTGCCGCTTGCTGCTGTCCGTAACCTGTATCTGCGCAAAAAGAGCGCAGAGTGTAGTATCAGCACAACCGACCCCATGTGCTGGTAAGTGCTTGGCCTATCCCAGCGAACTAGTGACAAGGCTAAGGCCAGTCACCCACATAAACCTGTACAGTTGCAATATACATATATATATATACAATACATTTATAAGGAAATACTCTTCTCTGAAATAACAATCCATAACTCACGATATCCAGAATAATCTAATCAACAGAATAAATCTTACTTTCATGTCTCAATTCCTCTCTCTCATTTCATATCTCGTGGTAGGCGTACCACCCGCTCCCAACTATCACAGTAATTATATCTTGTGGTAGGCGTACCACCCGCTCCCAAATATATATCAAAATTATATCTTGTGGTAGGCGTACCACCCGCTCCCAAATATATATCAATAGGCTACCGGCAACTATGGCCAATGCCAAGATTTAAATCACTTCGTGGTCGGCGTACCACACGATCCCATTTCTTATTATATAAGTGGTCGGCGCACCACACGATCCCAATTCATAAATATATATATATTACCGGCATTTAGCCAATAATCTCTATATCAACAATATTTATAATTACCGGTTTTAAACCAATAATTTATAATAATTTCAACAATTTACCTTCATTACCGGTATAACACCAATAATTCTTATTCAACAATTTATTCATAACTAAATTCATATTCCTACAAACTAGGATAGAACAAACACTTACCTCGAAAGTTCACGAACGATTCAATCCGTAGCAATGCCTTTTCCTTTCGAATTTGATTCCAATCCAATCGTATCTATACACAATTGATTCCATATCATCAATTCTACTTAACAAACTAGTTCATATTGCTAAATATGATTTTTACAATATTCTGCCCGGAATAGTAAAAATCGACCCCGAGCCCACATAATCGAAACTCAAGTTTCGAACCAAAATAAGTTCACCCAATCTTCCATGAGTTCAAATATACAATTTGTTCTTAAGTTCGACTCCAAAACGAGGTCTAAATCGCAAATTCTTTGAAAGCCCTAACTATACCCATTTCTCAAATTTTCAACCAATTTACACATGTTTAAGCCTAAGGATTTGATTGATGTTGATGAAAAATGAAGAAGACGAGTTGACAATACTTACCCAATGAACTTTGATGAAGAAGTGCCTCAAAAATCGCCTAAGGGCTGTGGAGAAGAAAGGATTTTGTGAAAATGGGATATAATCCCGTAAGTGTTCTGTTTTGGGGTATTAAATTCACTGGGCGAAAATTTACTCTATGCGATCGCAGGGCCTGTGATGCGATCGCATAGAAGAAAAATGGGGACAACAAAATTACTCTATGCGATCGCGGAGGTCCTATGCGATCGCATAGAAGGAAAATGGATGAACTGAAATTACTCTATGCGATCGCAGGGAATGGTATGCGATCGCATAGAAGCAAATTCTGGGCCTCAGTCTTACTCTATGCGATCGCGAATGATAGTATGCGATCGCATAGGAGGAAAAGTGGAAGTTATGCGATCGCATGGGCTCTATTGCGATCGCACGGAAGGATTTTTGGGACCTCTGATCTTTGCTCTATGCGATCGCAGCTACACCTATGCGATCGCATAGAAGAAAATCTCTGTGCAAAAATTGCAAAGTTTCTGCTGCAATTTTCAAGTTCAAAACCATCCCGTTACTTATCCGAAACTCACCCGAGCCCTCGGGGATTCAAACCAAATATGCACACTAACTCAAAAACATCATACGAACTTGCTTGCGCGATCAAATCGCTAAAATAACATCAAAATCAATGAATTGAGCCTTAAAACTCAAGAATTCTTTAAAATTTCATAATTTCCAAAATTTCCAATTTAAGGCCGAAACACGTCAAACGACGTCCGTTTTTAACCAAACTTTACAGGAAGCGCTTAACCAATATATATGACCTGTACCGGGCGTCGGAACCAAAATACGAGCCCGATACCAGGTACTTTTTAATAAAAATTCAGTTTCATTTTCCTTAAACATTTTCAGAAAACAATTTAAGAGAAAAATTCTTTTACCGGGGTTCTAGACCTCGGATTTCAATTCCGGACATATGCCCAAGTTCCATATTTTTTTACGGATTTTCTGAGACAGTCAAATCACGGATCCGGGTCCGTTTACCAAAAATGTTGACCAAAGTCAACCATATCAATATTAATATCAAAATTCTTCTACGTTTTCACATATTTCACATATTTCAACATAAATATTTTCCAGCTTTGTGCCCGGACTGTGCACGCAAATCGAGGCAACTATAAATGAGGTTTTCAAGACCTCAAAAGCTCGGAATGATTAATCAAACAAGTGATGACCCCTTTGGGTCGTCACAATCTCCACCTCTAAAACAACCGTTCATCCTCGAACGGACAAAAGAAAGAAGTACCTGAGTCAGGAAACAAATGTGGGTAGCGGCTCCGCATATCAAACTCGGACTCCCAGGTCGATGCCTCAGGAGGCTGACCTCTCCACTGAACACGCACAGAAGGATAACTCTTCGACCTCAACTGTCGAACCTGCCGGTCTAGAATGGCTACCGGCTCCTCCTCGTAAGATAGATCATTGTCCAATTGGACAGTAGAAGTCCAACACATGTGTGGGATCGCCGTGGTATCTCCGAAGCATAGATACATGAAAACCTGGATGCACGGCTGATAAGCTAGGCGGCAAAGCTAGTCTGTAAGCCATCCCTCCCACTCGGTCTAGAATCTCAAATGGGCCAATATACCTAGGGCTGAGCTTGCCCTTCTTCCCGAACCTCATCACGCCCTTCATAGGCGACACTCGGAGCAGTACTCGCTTACCAACCATGAAATCTACATCTCGAACCTTACGATCCGCATAAGTCTTCCGTCTGGACTGAGCTGAATGCAATCTCTCCTGAATAGTCTTGACCTTATCCAAGGCCTCCTGAACTAAATCTGTACCCAACAACCGAGCCTCTCCCGGTTCAAACCATCCGACTGGTGATCGACATCGCCTACCATACAATGCCTCATACGGAGCCATCTGGATGCTAGACTGGTAACTGTTATTGTAGGCGAACTCTGCTAATGGCAAAAACTGGTCCCACGAGCCTCCGAAATCAATAACACAGGCTCGAAGCATGTCCTCTAGAATCTGAATAGTCCTCTCGGACTGGCCATCCGTCCGAGGATGAAATGCTGTACTCAACTGAACCTGGGTGCCTAACTCCTGCTGGACCGCTCTCCAGAACCGCGAGGTAAACTGCGTACCCCGATCAGAGATAATAGATACCGGCACTCCATGGAGACGAACAATCTCCCTAATGTAAACCTCCGCTAACCTCTCCGATGAGTAGGAGACAGATACTGGAATAAAGTGTGCTGACTTGGTCAGCCTATCAACAATGACCCAAATAGCATCAAATTTCCTCCGAGTCAAAGGAAGTCCAGTAATGAAATCCATAGTGATCCGCTCCCATTTCCACTCGGGAATTTCAATCCTCTGGAATACACCACCAGGTCTCCGGTGCTCATATTTCACCTGCTGACAATTTAGACACCGAGCAACATACGCAACGATATCTTTCTTCATTCTGCGCCACCAATAGTGCTGACGTAAGTCCTGGTACATCTTCGCGGCGCCTGGGTGAATAGAATACCGTGAGCTGTGGGCCTCCTCTAAGATTAACTCTCGAATTCCTTCGACATTGGGCACACAAACTCGACCCTGCAATTTCAATATCCCATCATCATCTAGATTTAGCTGTGTGGCACCTCCCCGCTGTACTGTATCTCTCAACTCACGCAAATGAGGATCATCAAATTGCCTCTCACGGATACGCTCTAATAAAGAAGAACGAGCGACCGTGCGGGCTAACACCCTGCTAGGCTCAGAAATGTCTAATCTCACGAACCGGTTGGCTAATGCCTGGACGTCTAGAGCAAATGGTCTCTGACTGACCGGAATATATGCAAGACTACCCATGCTGGCAAACTTTCTACTCAATGCATCGGCCACCACGTTGGCCTTACTTGGGTGATATAAAATAGTAACATCATAGTCTTTTAGCAACTCTAGCCACCTTCTCTGCCTCATATTCAACTCTTTCTGCTTAAACAAATCTGAAGACTCTTATGATCGGTGTATACTTCACATGCTACACCATACAAATAATGCCTCCAGATCTTCAATGCGTGAATAATCGCCGCCAATTCTAGATCATGCACTGGATAGTTCTTCTCATGAATCTTCAATTGTCTCGAAGCATAGGCAATAACCTTGCCATCCTGCATTAACACTGCACCAAGCCCAATACGGGAAGCATCACAATAAACGGTATAAGGTCCCGTACCTGTGGGTAAAACCAATACCGGTGCTGTGGTCAAGGTTGTCTTGAGCTTTTGGAAGCTCGCCTCACATTCATCGGACCATTCAAATTGAACACCCTTCTGGGTCAATCTGGTCAGTGGGGTTGCAATAGACGAAAATCCTTCTACGAATCGGCGATAATAGCCCGCTAACCCCAAGAAACTCCGAATATCTGTGGCTGATGTCGGTCTAGGCCAGCTCTTGACTGCCTCAATTTTCTTCGGATCAACCCGAATACCTGCTGCCGTCACAATATGACCCAGGAATGCAACTGAACTTAGCCAAAATTCACACTTTGAAAATTTTGCATATAGCTGGCTATCTCTCAGAGTCTGTAAGGCCACTCTGAGATGTTGCGCATGCTCCTCCCGACTGCGGGAATATATTAATATGTCATCAATGAAGACTATTACAAACAAGTCTAAATAAGGCCGGAACACCCGATTCATTAATTCCATAAAAGCTGCTGGAGCATTTGTCAACCCAAAAGACATGACCAGAAATTCATAATGTCCATACCGGAGTGCGGAACGCTGTCTTAGGGACATCAGATGCCCTAATCTTCAGCTGATGATTGCCAGATCTCAAATCTATCTTTGAAAATACCTTGGCACCCTGAAGCCGGTCAAATAAATCATCAATTCGCGGAAGTGGATATTTATTTTTGATAGTCACCTTGTTTAACTGTCGATAGTCAATGCACATTCTCATCGAACCATCCTTATTCTTTACAAATAATACAGGTGCACCCCACGGCGAAACACTGGGCCTAATGAAACCCTTTTCAAGCAAATCCTGCAACTGTTCCTTCAATTCTTTTAACTCTGGCGGAGCCATACGGTATGGGGGAATGGAAATGGGCTGAGTGCCTGGAGCCAAGTCAATGCAAAAATCAATGTCCCTATCGGGCGGCATACCTGGCAAGTCTGAAGGAAATACTTCAGGAAATTCGCGAACCACAGGCACAGAGTCAATAGAAGGAACCTCAGCACTAGAATCACGGACATAGGCCAAATAAGCCAAGCATCCCTTCCCAACCATACGCTGAGCTTTAACATAAGAAATAACATTACGGCTAGTATGACCTGAAATTCCTTTCCACTCTATACGAGGCGAATTCGGCAGGGCTAAAGTCACAGTCTTGGCATGGCAATCTAAAATAGCATGATACGGAGATAGCCAGTCCATGCCTAGTATAATATCAAAGTCCACCATATTTAGGAGTAATAAATCAACACGGGTCTCGAGACCCTCAATTACTATAATACATGACCGATGAACTCGATCAACCACGATAGAGTCGCCTACTGGTGTAGACACATGAACAGGAACACTCAGTGGATCACTCGGCTGAATCAAATATGGTGCAAAATAAGAAAACACATACGAATATGTAGACCCTGGGTCAAATAATGCTGATGCCTTTCTACCACAAACCAAAATAATACCTATAATGACGGCATCAGAAGACTCAGCCTCTGGTCTGGCGGGAAGTGCATAACATCGGGGCTGTGCCCCACCACCCTGAGCAATATCTCTAGGACGATCGGCTGCTGGCTAGTCTTTACCTCTATCGGTCTGAGCTCCACCTCTATGACCTCTACCTCCACCTCTATGCCCTCTACCCCCGTCTCTAGCTGGCTGGGCAGGCTGTGGGGGAACTGGGGCCTGAATCATGGCACGAGAACTCTGCTGGTGAGATCTGTCAGGAGCTCGAGGGCAATACCTTGCAATGTGCCTAAGATCACCGCACGTAAAACAAGCCCTCGACTGCTGAAAATGGCGAAGTGGTGGTGCACTGATAGGCTGCTGATCAGAGTAGCGTGGCTGAGAATTACGATCACCTGAAGCATCATGAGAAACCTGAAGAGCTGACCGATAAGGCCTAGGAGGATGGCCTCTATCATAAAAATCTCTATCTCCAGACGAGGTACCACTGAATCTACCCGAATTACGAGATCTCTTATCTGATCCATGTCTCGCTCCCTGTGACAGAGCCATCTCGATCCGGCGGGCTGCATTAGCCGCCTCCTGAAAAGTGATTTCAGTTCCTGCTCCCATAGCCATCTGTAGCCGAATTGGATGATTCAAGCCATCAATAAACCTTCTCACCCTTTCCCTATCTGTGGGAAGTATGATAATAGCATGACGAGCCGGGTCCACGAACCTAGTCTCGTACTGTGTGACAGACATAGAACCCTGATGAAGACGCTCAAATTGCCTGCGCATAAACTCCCGCTGAGTTGCTGGAAGGAACTTCTCCAAGAATAATTCCGCAAACTGCTCCCAAGTCAAAGATGACGATCCCGCTGGCCTGGTTAGACAATAATCTCTCCACCAAGTCTTGGCGGAACCAGATAACCGAAAAGTAGCAAAATCCACACCATTAGTCTCCACAATACCCATAGTACGGAGAACTTCGTGGCAGCTGTATAGGAAATCCTGTGGATCCTCTGAAGGAGTGCCACTGAATGTGGTAGTGAACAGCTTGGTAAACCTGGCCAATCTCCACAACGCATCAGCAGACATGGCTGTACCATCATTAGACGGAGTCGCAATAATAGGCCGAGCTACCTCAACTGGCTGAATTACAGGAATCTGAGTCTGGGGAATCACTGGCTCCGAGTGCGCGTAGCAGGAGTCTGATTACCTCCTCCGGCCTGAGAAGTGGCTGGTGCCACCGGTAATAAGCCTGCTCTGGTAATATGATCCATAAAACCTGCTATACGGACCAAAGCATCCTATAGATCCGGTGAAAACACAGCTCCTCCTGGGACCTGAGCTGGGCCTACTGGAGCTGCTGGGGTTGGAACTTCCTCCTCGATATGAGCCTGAGGTTCTGTCACTTGTGCTGCTGCTCGGGGCTGAGCTCTACCCCTACCTTGGCCTCTAGGACGACCACGACCTCGGCCTCTGCCCCTAGCGAGAGCTGCCGCTGTTGGGACCTCGGGCTGCTGGTCAGTAGATGAGGATGCACGTGTTCTTACCATCTGCGGAAGAACAGATTAGAAATTCAATTAACATTTGAAAGATCAAGTCGCACGACTGGAAAGAATAAAGAGAATATTTTCCTAACTCTGTAGCCTCTGGAGGATCAATACAGACGTCTCCGTACCGATACTTCAGATTCTACTAAGGTTGTTCGTGAGTTGTGAGACCTGTGCAACCTAGTGCTCCGATACCAACTTGTCACGACCCGGATTTCCCACCATCGGAGTCATGATGGCGCCTACTAAATGGAAGCTAGGCAAGCCAAATATTAATTACACCTCCATTAATTACCGAATTATCATTAAGACTTATTATTAAAACATATAAATTACAACAGAATAATCAAAATTAGCGGAAGACTTAGTCAAATATGATAAAGAAAACCCAACCATGATACACTACCCAAGACTGATGTCACAAAACTCACGAACTTCTAAGAATAATATACATAATTGTCTGAAAGAAATACAAGCTGTTTATCTCGATTACATGAGATAACAGAATGAAAAGCATAGATAAAAGAGACAACGGGTCCTGCGGACGCCTACAAGGCTACCTCGTAGTCTCAGTAGTCGGAAAATCCACAAGTCGCTACTACCGCTGCTGCTGTCCGTAACCTGTATCTGCACAAAAAGAGCGCAGAGTGTAGTATCAGCACAACCGACCCCATGTGCTGGTAAGTGCCTGACCTATCCCAGCGAACTAGTGACAAGGCTAAGGCCGGTCACCCACATAAACCTGTACAGTTGCAATATACATATATATATATACAATACATTTATAAGGAAATACTCTTCTCTGAAATAACAATCCATAACTCACGATATCCAGAATAATCTAATCAACAGAATAAATCTTACTTTCATGTCTCAATTCCTCTCTCTCATTTCATATCTCGTGGTAGGCGTACCACCCGCTCCCAACTATCACAGTAATTATATCTTGTGGTAGGCGTACCACCCGCTCCCAAATATATATCAAAATTATATCTTGTGGTAGGCGTACCACCCGCTCCCAAATATATATCAATAGGCTACCGGCAACTATGGCCAATGCCAAGATTTAAATCACTTCGTGGTCGGCGTACCACACGATCCCATTTCTTATTATATAAGTGGTCGGCGCACCACACGATCCCAATTCATAAATATATATATATTACCGGCATTTAGCCAATAATCTCTATATCAACAATATTTATAATTACCGATTTTAAACCAATAATTTATAATAATTTCAACAATTTACCTTCATTACCGGTATAACACCAATAATTCTTATTCAACAATTTATTCATAACTAAATTCATATTCCTACAAACTAGGATAGAACAAACACTTACCTCGAAAGTTCACGAACGATTCAATCCGTAGCAATGCCTTTTCCTTTCGAATTTGATTCCAATCCAATCGTATCTATACACAATTGATTCCATATCATCAATTCTACTTAACAAACTAGTTCATATTGCTAAATATGATTTTTACAATATTCTGCCCGGAATAGTAAAAATCGACCCCGGGCCCACATAATCGAAACTCAAGTTTCGAACCAAAATAAGTTCACTCAATCTTCCATGAGTTCAAATATACAATTTGTTCTTAAGTTCGACTCCAAAACGAGGTCTAAATCGCAAATTCTTTGAAAGCCCTAACTATACCCATTTCTCAAATTTTCAACCAATTTACACATGTTTAAGCCTAAGGATTTGATTGATGTTGATGAAAAATGAAGAAGACGGGTTGACAATACTTACCCAATGAACTTTGATGAAGAAATGCCTCAAAAATCGCCTAAGGGCTGTGGAGAAGAAAAGATTTTGTGAAAATGGGATATAATCCCGTAAGTGTTCTGTTTTGGGGTATTAAATCACTGGGCGAAAATTTACTCTATGCGATCGCAGGGCCTGTGATGCGATCGCATAGAAGAAAAATGGGGACAACAAAATTACTCTATGCGATCGCGGAGGTCCTATGCGATCGCATAGAAGGAAAATGGATGAACTGAAATTACTCTATGCGATCGCAAGGAATGGTATGCGATCGCATAGAAGGAAATTCTGGGCCTCAGTCTTACTCTATGCGATCGCGAAGGATAGTATGCGATCGCATAGGAGGAAAAGTGGAAGTTATGCGATCGCATGGGCTCTATTGCGATCGCACGGAAGGATTTTTGGGACCTCTGATCTTTGCTCTATGCGATCGCAGCTACACCTATGCGATCGCATAGAAGAAAATCTCTGTGCAAAAATTGCAGAGTTTCTGCTGCAATTTTCAAGTTCAAAACCATCCCGTTACCTATCCGAAACTCACCCGAGCCCTCCGGGATTCAAACCAAATATGCACACTAACTCAAAAACATCATACGAACTTGCTCGCGCGATCAAATCGCTAAAATAACATCAAAATCAATGAATTGAGCCTTAAAACTCAAGAATTCTTTAAAATTTCATAATTTCCAAAATTTCCAATTTAAGGTCGAAACACGTCAAACGACGTCCGTTTTCAACCAAACTTTACAGGAAGCGCTTAACCAATATATATGACCTGTACCGAGCGTCGGAACCAAAATACGAGCCCGATACCAGTACTTTTTAATCAAAATTCAGTTTCATTTTCCTTAAACATTTTCAGAAAACAATTTAACAGAAAAATTCTTTTACCGGGGTTCTAGACCTCGGATTTCAATTCCGGACATATGCCCAAGTTCCATATTTTTCTACGGATTTTCTGAAATAGTCAAATCACGGATCCGGGTCCGTTTACCAAAAATGTTGACCAAAGTCAACCATATCAATATTAATATCAAAATTCTTCTACTTTTTCACATATTTCACATATTTCAACATAAATATTTTCCAGCTTTGTGCCCGGACTGTGCACGCAAATCGAGGCAACTATAAATGAGGTTTTCAAGACCTCAAAAGCTCGAAATGATTAATAAAACAAGTGATGACCCCTTTGGGCCGTCACATTATGTAGTACAAATTGGAGATAAAGTGGGTAGCTTTTTACATACATATTATTCCACTACAAGTTGTAGTAATAAAATATATTAAATCTTTCCTTTATTTATAGTCTCAATATAATCAACCGCTTTCGCGAATACTTTGGAAACTAAATATGTTTCTTTGAGACCTACTACAACACAATACCTTATTGGTAATTAATTGTGTTTCTCCAAAATAGTGGTAATTGGCTCTTCCAGAGCTCTCAATTAATTGATAGTACCACATAATCATTAACACCTATATGGTGAACATCTCTTTCAAAGAGAAACTTATACCATTATGGTCATGGCCAAAATTATATGCAAGATATGTTTCTTGCATTATTGTTGTCCTTTAATAATCACATTGCCAAAATATTTTGGCGTACAATAGGTACGTGACCAATGGTCATTCATGCCATAATAATGATATTATTTTCTTATATCATCTCAAACCTCCTTTTAGAGGTGAGTGTGGTGTAATCACTACCACTAGCACATTTATATTTTTTCAAAAACGAATATATATTCATAAATCAGATGATTTCTCATTCACATCATGAATGGACCATAGTCATCTGTATGTGCTTTATAAAATCTCATGTCAAATCGATGACAAATATTTTCATAATGTGTGGGATTATTTTGAGAATCCTTGTTGTTCTCATTACCACAAATGATGACGATTATAATTTCGTCTATTGCCACGTCCACATCCATTGATACCTTCACGGTAATAATTTTGTCTTCTTTCAGACTTATCAAATTGCTATCACATTCTCTTAAGGGAATGAGAATGGAGAAAATTCAATGAGACGGGTTTTCACTTCTTGTGCGCATGATCATCTATGACTTTGATCATGGAAAGACATAGAAATTTTACCACTTCATGTGGGTGTAATTTCTTAAAAACTCCATTAGAGTTATAATCAAACTTTGTTGTCTTTGCCTTGTATATAAAATTAAATTATAGAATTTCAAGAATTTGAAAGAGAAAAGTAAAATACTTACCTTAAATCAAGAATTTTAATCATGAAGGAAGTTCATGAAACAATTGACAATCATTATGCTCATTCCCAAAGTTTCTACTCAATTGGTTAGAGTCTCGTGTTGATAACGTGTTATGAAATAATAAAAGAACAAGAGCAATATTGCAGAGAAAGAGAGAGAGGAAATTCTTATTGAATTTTGGAATGATTTACAATGGGGTAAGACTCATCTATTTATAGAAGAAATTATGACTTAGTCACAAAGTAAAACTCACCACAAGATAGACATTCACTCCAAATAGAATTCTATTCGTAACAAATAATAAATAATACAACAAATAACTTGATATAACGCTAATAATTGATTTACTGCGTACTTTTCTTTATTTTTGTTTTATTCTTATGTAAACTTACCACCACCTCAGGTAAATAACCTTTGGTGTTACGGGTCTGGTTGGATCCTTTCTTGCAATTTCGTCCAGTTGCATTTACAAAGGAAAAGGGGAGCATCAACCTTACCTTCAAATAGAGTCTTACCCAAAAAAATAAAAAATGAGGAAAGCTTTCCAACATGATGAGTGCAAGTTTGTTTCCTCTTTTTGCATCACAAGTGTGGAAAGAGGAAAATATATTTAGCTATGTTGGAATAATATGTTGAATATCTCAAAATTAAAACGAGTTGTTTCGTACCGGGAAAAACTCATTCGTTTGCTTTATTTACAATTAGTATATGTACCCGCACCGTATACGGATAATTTGACAGAATATAAATTTTATAAAATTATTATATAATATATCATATTATTTTAATAAATATTAATTATTATTTTATCATTTAATATAGTATATAGAAATATCACAAAATCTATACAAAATCATTTTACTATTTAATATAGTGTGCAGGAATATAATACAATCAATAAAAAATTAAAGGATGCGAATTATATAGTAATCAAATAAATTAGTTGATCCTTTTTATTTCTATTATTGTATTAGCAAATATTTAGTATTATTAATACTTTTCTTGAGTGTTATTTATTTGTATTTGATTTTTTAATTAATTCAACATTCTTTTCTACTATAATATTTGATTAGTTTTTCTATTTTATATTTTACTGAAAATTTAAATAATATAATTTTTTTACTAAATTATAATTTTGAATTCATCAAAAGTATAAAGATAATACCTTCATTTGCATTATTATAAAGATAGTTATTGTTTTGTTATATATATATATATATATATATAAGAAATTGACATTTCAAAATAGAAATATTTGTTGAAAGATAATATCATACCAAATAAGAATTTAAGTTGTAGTATAAGAGTCACGTCATAATCAAATTGTTTATATCGTGTCAACATTTGTGCTTTTTCATAAATATGAGTTATTATTTCACTTTGTGACTATTTTTAGGTTCCTATGAGACCTATGAGAATATCGCAAAAATAAAATTATCATTACGAGAATTGTGAAAATGTTAGTCTTTTTTCATGTAGTGTTTCTTAATTAATATCTGACGATTATCTATTATTATCTAATTATATTATCCATTCCTTAATATTATTTATTTATATAAAAATTTTTAATAAATTACCAGTTTAACATAATAGAAATGATAATTTTGTATTACTCTTAAAATTTAACTTGAGACTTTCACGTAATTACTTTGATATTTAAATTTATCAATAGTATTTTGGTGTATTATGTATTTACTTAATTTATATAAATGTAAAGTGTGGAATGTGGATAAATACATTAGTTTTTTGTTCGGGAAAATTTCACATCAACAACTGGGATTCCTACTTTTCAATTTAATAGCCCATATTTCAATTTACAACTAACTAACCCGAAAATAATAGGCTAAGATTCTACATCTAACTACAATAAATTCTCAAAATTACTATTTAATTTTTAAAAAAGATTGCTCAAGCTTTTAAGTTAATTTCGAATCAGCATTTATAACTCAAATATTAGTTCAACAAACCAAATCCATTTAAATGGTGAAAATTAGATTTTAACAAGCTTAAATATGTGGGCTTAGATTCCGAATTTGATTTTGTGAGAAATTTGGAGTGGTGTTATTTAAAATTGTTAGAAATAGTATGGGGAGGTTGTATATAAAATTTGAAGTCATTTAATGGAGGTTGAACTGTTTTGAACAAGAATTGTAACTGAAAATCATGGAAGAAGTTCGTATAGAGACGCTTGTATAAAGGTGTATAAAAGTGTATAATAGTGTATAAGATGTGTTTATACACCCATATACACTATTATACAAGATTATTTTTAATTATACAAAAAGCTGACTGCGTCTTCTTCCTTGCATTTTTTCTAAAATTTAACTCAAATCTTGTTCAAATCTACTTAAAATCATTTCAAATTGATAGTTTGAACTCCTTATGATATTTCCAATCAATTAGAACAACACCCGACCCAAACAACTAACAAACTCAAAAAACCAATTTTCAAAAGCAAAGCTTTGAATAGCTTTCAATGGTAAACTTCTACTCTTCAATTTTCTTACATTGCAACCAGATGACACATGGGAGAAGCAATAATAGCAGATGATCCCTTAAAGCATATGTAGAAGGAGTGAGAAGAAAAGAGAGCGAATGCAATATTTATGAGAACACAAATTTAACTCTATAAATTTTGAATTTGATAGTGCTTTCAAAATATTTACAATATGGGCTAGGTAGGGTAAAACTTAAAAATATAGTCTATTTTTTGTTATGGTGTGATGTCAAGTGTAATTTCTTGTAATTTTTTCTTTTTGTTCTACCATATACTCCCCCGTTGGAATTGGCAGCTTTTAATTTTTTTTTTTAAATTTTTTTGGTTGTTATATTTTAAAAGTCCAAGTTGAAACTACTCCCCAATTTGAATTGGTAGTTTGTTTTGTATATTATTTGTAACAATTATCAAGAAATATTTTGAGTAATATTTTCAACTAATTCAAATTATAAATAACCTAACATTATATTTATTACCTCTTTTCATATATTTGTTTCTATTGCTATATTAGATTAGTTTTTCCATTTAGTATTTTAATTATAATTTAAATATTCTTAGTTTTTTTTATTAAATTTTAATTTTGAATTCATTAAAATTATAAAGGGAGAATCTTATATTTATTTTTTTTCAAAAGTCTACAGAGAAGCCTTCTATTATATACATTCTTTAATTTGTATATAAATAATACTTCTGTATATTATTTATACTTCATAATTCTATTATGATTATTTATTTTTGTGTTTATAACTTTTTTTAAATAGCTGTAAAATTTATCAAGTGACTTTGTAGTATCTTGACAATTAGGTTAATATTATGAATAACAATTATAATTCTAAAATTATCAAGTGGCTTTTTATTATGCTACAGTTTGACTTAATACTGTAATGACTCGACCGCTCGTTTTGAGCCCTAATGCATCGTTCAGCAATCTGAGGCCATGAGCAGCTTTATTTCAGTTATTGTGACTTGTTTGCATGGTTGGATATTTAAAATCAGAAAGATCGGAGTTAAATTTAAATAAAAATTCTCATTTGAGAAGCTTAAAGTTGAAAGAATGAACTAAGATTGGATTTTTGAGTAAACGGCCTCGGAATCGGGATCTGAAGGTTCCAGCAGGTTCGTATGATTATATCGGACTTGGGTGTATGCCCAGTTTGGGTTTTGAATTATATCAAAAGTGAATTCGGAGGTCCGTAGGACATTTTGAAGCCATTTGGCTAAAGATAAAAATTTGAAGGTTTTTGGGAAGTTTGACCGGAAGTGGACTTTTTGATATTAGGGTTGGAATCTGATTTCGAAGTTGGAGTAGGTCCGTAATGTCAAATATGACTTGTGTGCAAAATTTGAGGTCAATCAGATGTGATTTGATAGGCCTAAGCATCGGAAACAGAAGTTGGAAAGTTCAAAGTTCATAGAGCTCGAATCGGGGTGTAATTCATGATTTTAACATTGTTTGATGTGATTTGAAGATTTGAGAAAGTCCGTATTGTGTTATGGGATTGGTAGGTATGAATGGTTGGGGTCCTGAAGGCCTCGGGTGGATTCCGGATGGTTAACGGATCAAAAAATAGATTTTTGGGAAGGTTGGTGTTGCTGGTACTTTCGCTTCTGCGGAAATGGGACCGCAGAAGCGGCCCCACAGAAGCAAGGAAGTAATCGTAGAAGCGGTTGGGAGTGAGGTGAGCTGGGACCGCACAAGCGGTCAGGAAACTGCAGAAGCGGTTCCGCTTAAGCGAAAATTAGACCGCAGGAGCGGTCCAGTCAAATTTGGCCAGAACCAGAGAAGCAGCCCAAAATCGCAAAAGCAGTTTCCGTAGAAGCGGTAATGGTACCGCAGAAGCGGAAATGTCTGGAGGCAGAGGGGTCGTTTTAAGTTGGATTTTGGTCATTTCTTCATGGCCTGGGTGATTTTTGGGGAGCTTCAAGAGAGGATTTTTGTCGTCAATGTTAAGGCAAGTTATTCCTACATATTTTGAGTTAAATACATTAATTAATGTATGGATTTTAGTATGAAAATGGGTAAAAACTTGAGGTTTTGGTGGGAAACCTAGAAAATTATATTCTTGGAATTTATCCACGATTTTGGGTATGGAATTTAGAGAAAATTATATATGTGAGTTCCTAAGGTCATGGGTAACCTTTATCTTCGATAAATTTCGGATTCCGGGCACGTGGGCCCGAGGGCATTTTTGTCAACATTTTGTTTAGGAATTGTTATAAATTGGATTGTAAAGTATAATTGAGTATATATTAATGGATTTATATGATCGTTGGCTAGTTTTGGAGCATTGTGCATTGGTGCAAATCTTCGAAAGAATGTAATATGCCGGTTATGAGTCTTTAGAGCGAGGTGAGTCTCCTTTCTAATCTTGTGAGGGAGAATTTACCCCATAGGTGAAATAATTAATTATGTGCTCCTATATGTGGGGGCTACGTATGCACAAGTGATGACAGTCCTTGCATAGCTACTATTATGCTATTGTCTGGGTAGTTAAGACCCATCAACATGTTATACTTGGATTAATTATGAACCCATTGATGACTTGGATTGTTTAAATCACCTTTGATTAGTCAACGAATTTAAAAAGAGGTTAAACATCATTTCCTGAATTGTTAAACAGAGAATTGGTTTTATTTGGATAATTGTTCCCCTATAAATTTCTAATTAGCTATTTGAGCATGCATCTTATGTGTACCTGCGTCGCATGGATGATTCGCGAGCAGGGTGGTTATTTGTTTTATGTTAACCACGTCGCATGGATGGTTCGCGAGCGGTATAATAGATCACATTAAATTAATAAATAGATTTCTAAAAAGACTTAAGCTTCGTTTTCTCAAAATAGTTAAGAGAATTGGCCTTTCTTGGATGATTGCTCCATGTTGACTTCTTGACTGATTGTTTGTGTGTGTGTATTTATTTTAGAAAGAGCTGAATGCCTCGACAGATTAATAGATGCATCTATAGGTGCGCCTTCATTCCTCGGCCAGTGCATATTTATTTTGTTGGATCGGACCGTCGCCTCGGTATGATTTACGCATGCTTGTATTGCTGCCTGAACTTATTTAAGTTGTTACATACCTCACTAAGGCTCGAGATCATTTTGTTAATAATGAAAAGAAATCTTGGAAATTTCCTATGAAAAAATTATGTGTTTACTTGTTTCCTCTATCTGGATTAATATCATGTCTAAAAATATAAATCTACTATTTAATATGTATATTGAGGATAAATAATTATTGGGGGATCGCGTTCGCGAAGTGGGAGCTGCTAGTGTTCTTCGTGTTCGCGTGAATAGTGATGCATTGGCAAAGAAGTCTTCAAAATTTGTACCTAATGAACCCTCTTTGGACAAAAGAACTCGGTCTGCTATAAAGGAAAAACAAGTGAGAATTACTAAAGAAGAAGATGAGGAATGGAGGGGAGAAGAAGATAAGGAGGACTCTGAACAAGAGCAAGATCGCTTTGCTATTTTTAGCAGGAGGAATATATTAAAGGGAAGGCTGCTGAAAGACCTGGAGGAGCCATTGCATGGTTAGGCTAGTAGATGCTTTAGCTGCACAGGGCTGGAAGGGCGTGTTCCTTCAGATGGATGGAAGACTAGCCAGAAGAGAGCTGATTGAATTTATGGCTAATGTCTTTGTGGAAAAGGGGCGAGTAACCAGTATAGTGAAAGGTGTGAATGTGGAGCTTAATACACCAGAGCTGGGCAAGATTCTAGACATCCCAAGTAAGGGCTATGATCTTTACACTAGGCAAAGGTGGCACTGTCTAGATGATCTGCCCACAACACTTCAAATTACCAGGAACTTCTATGACACAAAGGATGCTGAAGAGGTTCCTGAAGCATGATTTGTTCAAAAGAGTGAAATGAAGTCAGAGCATAAAGTGCTCTTTGAGTTTGTGAACAAGTGTATGTTGCCTAGACAAGAAAAGAGGCACACTGCAAATTACATGGACCTGGTTCTCATGGAGTGTCTTGTGAGGGGTAAACAAATTAAGTGGCATGCTTTCATAGTCAAATTACTGGATAGATTCATAAGTGAAAGGCTCATGCTACTCCTTATGGATTCATTCTGACAACTGTACTGGACAGGCTGAACGCCCCATTGAAGAAGTGGGAAAATGCCTCCAGTAAGGAGCACTTTGGAATCAAGACTCTCCAGGCATGTGATTATCTGCTAAGTGTTGCCTTTGTTAAACCTGGTTCACCACTGAAAACTCCAGTGAACAGCAAGTGAAAGCTTTGATGCAAGAATGTGGGACCAAAGATGCTGAGATTTCTAGGCTTCAAGCTCGTGTGGCTGAATTGGAAGAATGAAGGAATAGGCTGAAGGCACAACTTGCAAAGAAAAAGAAAAGAGTGAAGGGATGCTACAAACAATGCTCAACCTACTCCAATCCCAACTTTCCGGTTCTTCAAAGCCTTAGCCATCTTTGTCCTAGTTCTGAACCATTTCAGTTACCCCCAGTGACCCAGATTAGGGATTTTTTTTTTTTTGCTCATGGTTGATAGTTTTTGTTCTTTCTTTTTGTGGATTGTACTGTAGAAGCACTACCTTATCAACGACAATTGCATTTCTCTTGTTTTGTGATGATTCTGCTCTTAATAGTTATTTTTGTCAAGTTGATTTTTGATTAACTAAAGCATGCTTTCATTTGTAGTTGCCTCAGTGGCCATGAGTAATAATTAATATTCTGAGATTCACATATTAATGCAACTTTTCGATGATGCCAAAATGGAAAAGATATTGTGCTTTAAAAGAAATTGTGTCTATTTTCTGAATAGTGATATTTATGACCTAATTAAATATTGCCCTTAATGATAAGTTAAATTTTTCGAGTGATGATATTTTAGTTGAGTTCCACGGGTTCTATAATTAGTAAAAGCACAGAGTTTGTCATCATCAAAAAGGGGGAATTTGTTGGCCCAAGATCAGTTGAAGTTTTGAAGAATGACAAACGAACTCAGTGAAGGACCATGTTCATCTTAAGTGACACAGTTGTTATGGCCCATGTACATGAGATACACGTGAAGAAGATAAGTCCTTGGGATCAAGCAGCAATATCTTGATGAATATCTTCTGAACTGATAAAAAAGATTGCATATATGATAAGGAGTTGAAGTCTACTTATGAAAAGAGAACTAAATCCGGATCAAGAATATGGATTAGGAGCTAGAGGTTTTTGGACTCAAATTGATAAAGGATCCACAATTGATAAAGGATCCACAACTCGAACTGGATTATCGCATTTGCGATTACAGCCCCGCATTCGTGGCTCCAACCATCACTTGTGCGAATCACTTAGAGCTCGTATTTGCGAGTCTTCTGTTGCATTTGCGACCTGAGCAGGGCTGGCCAGCCTTCACTTTTGCGATACTTTTTTCACATTTGCAATTCTAATGTCGCAAATGCGATATATGAGGCTGGTATTACGATTCCCATTTCAGGACTTAGCTTTATTTTATCATATTTTGAACCCTAGGTTCGAGAAGAGGCAATATTGTGAAGGAATTTTCATACCCAAATTATTGGGTAAGTGCCTCTAATCAGTTTCCAACTATATTTCATGATTATATATAAGACTTAACCTCAAATTCATGAGAATCTAAAGAAAAATTTAGGAAAAATTATAAAACCTTTCAAAAATGTAAATTGATGATTTGAATGACGAATTGGTATCGGAACTTGATAATTTTTGTATGGTTGAACTCGTATCAAAATGGGTATTCGGATTTTGTAAATTTTATCAGATTCCGAGGTGCGAGCATGGGGGTTGACTTTTGTTGACTTTTTGCAAATTGAATAAGTATCGTAGCATTGTTAATTGAAATTATTTTCTATTGTATTATTTGATGTATTTAAGTCATTTTTGGCTAGGTTGAGCCAAGTAGAGGTGAATTTGTACAGGGAAAGCTAATTTTAGTATTGAGTTAGCCAAATTGAGGTAAGTGTTTTGCCTAACTTTATTTTGGAAATTTTTCCTCCTATTTGTCATTGTTTGCTACATGTGGGGGTAATACATATATGAGGTGACGAGCGTATATGTATGTGCCAGGTTTAATCATGCTCAGGGGTGGATTATGTTACATTTATGTTTGTAGAATTTTGTGACCTCCTGTTTCATGACTTACTTGCTTCTTAGATACTAAGAACATAACATTAAATGATAGAAATCAAGACTTAGCTTATTATAACTTGATAGAACTTGACGGAAATTATGAGAATACATTGTTATGTCTAATTCGATCATCTATATGTGAAATCATTACTACATTACCACGGCCGATATTTTTGAGATACTAGACTTTATACTTTTGTTGGGGATCATTTGTAATCTTCGTTGAAGTATTTGAATAATACGGTTCTTGAGGGTTGTTGAATCATTGTTGTCTTGAAAAGTTGCGATTTGGAATTTGTTTGGAATATCCATTAAAAAACTCTCCTTGATGTTATTTTGTGATGACCCGGTCCGTCATTACGTGAGTTATCACCCCGTTATCCCCGTTATATGCTTTTTAATGTTGCAATATGCATATTGGGTAAGTTTGAGTCAATCCGGGTTGAGTTTGGTTGAAACTGAGACAAATAGTCTCTTAGATGAACGAATAGTTCGGAAAAGTCAGCTGGATGTTGACTTGTGAGTTAGAGAGCTCAGAATCGAATTCTGATGATTCGGTCAGCTCCGGGAGGTCATTTATGAGCTAGGAGAGCGATCAAAAGTCAATTTGGAGGTCCGGTGTAGTTTTAGGCTTGAATTGGCTAAAGTTGAATTCTGGCGATATCCAATCGATAGGTGAGATTTTGATCCGGGAGTCGGAATGGAATTCCTCCAGTTGTAGTAGCTCCATTAGGTGATTTTGGATGTGCCTGCAAAATTTTAGGTCATTCGGAGGTCGTTTGGTCGGGTTTTTAATCGAATGTCGGTTGCGGCAGTTTGAATGAAAGCTTAGGCTTGAATCGCTTGAATTCGATGTTATTCCATGTTAAAGTATGTGTTTTTATCATTGGAACAAGTTTGTATGGTGCTATGGAGTATGTTTGTGGTTTTGGTTGAGGTCCCGGGGGTCTCGGGATGAATTCGGAAGGTTAAACGGAAGGATTTGGAGTTTGGGAGCTGCTGTCATAAATTGCAGCAGCATTTTCGCTCCTGCAGATTGGGGACTGCAGAAACGGGATCGCAGGAGCGGCATTAGCATCGCAAAAGCGAAAGGGGGCTTGGCCAGGTGGTTCCGCAGAAGCGGACGATGCATCGCAGGAGCGGACTCGCTTCTGCGAGTCCGAGGTCGCAGAAGCGGGAGGCAGGCGTCTAGGGAGGATCGTAGGTGCGGAGGCGTGTTCGCAGGAGCGAGACCTGGGCCGCAGAAGCGGAAGTGGGTGGCTTGTGTGTTCTCGCAGAAGCGACCATTTGGTCGCAGAGGCGGATTTTGTCCGCAGAAGCGGAAATCGCGCCTGTATTAAAAATAACAGAAGGGTTAAAATTTCATAAGTTGCAAAAACATTTGGCTCGGTTTGGAGAGGCGAATTGGGTGATTTGGGCGAGAAATTGCTGGGAGATCATCGAGTTATCATCGGAGGTGAATTTTATGGTTCTTTTACGCATTTTTATCTTGAAATCCTCCATTATTTCACGGAAATTATATCAAAATGTGAGGAGATTTAGCCTAAGCCTGGGTTTTGGTAAATTGTCGATTTGAGTGGGCAATCGGAGTCCGATTTTGGAAAACTTTATATGCATAGACTCGTATTGAGACGAGGGTTCCGAATATGTAACTTTTGTAGATTTTCGAGAAGCGTACCAAAAGTCGGGTCTTGACAACTTTGTGGGCTTTGATGCAATTTGAGTTATTTCATATGGGTTGCGTTAATTGGGCATATATTGATGTATTATCATTGATTTTGAGCAGATTTGACATCCGAGGAGATCGATGTGCGAGGCAAGCACAAGGCGAACTGAGGCTTCTACCAGTTCGAGGTGAGTGGTAGTAGTAAATAATGTACTGAGGGTTTGAAACCCCGTATTAGCACTTCACAGTGCTATGTTGAGATGAGACACGCGTTCTGTGATGGGCGTGGTGACATTGTGATTGGGGGTTCGGACTTGGTCCTTCCCGGCTAATAGAATACTGTGTATTATGACTGATAATGAGATTATAACTGTGTAACTGGGCTTATAGCCATGTTTGGGGCCTTGTGCCGATCCGTAGATCATTAGGGGACCTGTAGAGCTAGGTGACCCTTATATCATGTTGGGAACTTACACTCAGCCGTAAAACTAGCTGAATAGCCTATTAAGAGCCAGTACTAGATGTGTACTGTGAGAGATAGATTACTTAGGGTGGAAGCTCCCTGATTTAGCTGAGTGGGCCTGAAAGGCCAATCCTATACTAATTGAGACAGGGTCTAGGACTCGTTAGGAGGTATTATATACATATATATAAATATTGGATCGGGCTGCACGCCGCAGCAGTATATATATTGGATCGGGCTGCACGCCGCAGCAGTATATATATTGGATCGGGCTGCACGCCGCAGCAGTATATATATTGGATCGGGCTGCACGCCGCAGCAGTATACATATTGGATCGGGCTGCACGCCGCAGCAGTATATATATTGGATCGGGCTGCACGCCGCAGCAGTATATATATTGGATCGGGCTGCACGCCGCAGCAGTATATATATATATATATATATATATATATATATATATATATATATATATATATATTGGATTGAGTTGCACGCCGTAGCATTATACTCATTCAGATACTTATACATTTTAGGCATAGGTTTATATATATCTTCATACATTGAGATGGTTGTACACCATAGTGGTACGAGTGAGGATTTGGTCAGTGTGGGACCTTGTTGGGATAGATGTGGACTAGAGATGAGAGTACTTACTATAGTGATGACTTACCTGTGAGGGTTTGCCTTAGAACTGTTTAGTGGTAGCACAGGAGTTTTTACTTTCAGTTATTGTTTATTACCATTACTCACTGAGTTGAAATATACTCACCCCACTCCCCTGCACTTTTTGTGCAGATCCACAGGTGCCCGAGAGCAGTTGAGTTATTGTAGCTGCTGTTCATTATCTACTTTTGCGGAGACTATGAGGTAGCTGCCGGCGTCCGCAGAACCTATTTTTCTCCTTCTTTATCATTTTGTTGTTTCATCTTGCTTAGACTTATTTGTACTAGGATGCTTATTCTGTAGAGACTCAGACTCGTGACACCACGATATGGTTGAGACCGCATTTTGTATGCTTTTACTATTGCGTTGCCATTTTTATATTATCACTTATTGTTTAAGTCTAACTGGATTAATTGGAATTAAAAATTGGCTGGTTTAAGAGGTAATATGGTCCGGCTTGCCTAGCATTGTGTTGGGCGCCATCACGACGGGGGTTTGGGTCGTGACAGGTTGGTATCAGAGCCTAGGTTAACAGGTCTCGCGAGTCATGAGCCGGTTGGTAAAATCTCGTGGATCGGTACTGGGACGCCTGTACTTATCATCGGGAGGCTGCAAACCTTTTAGGAAAAGTTTCAATCCTTGGAATTCTTCTCGTGCGATTGCCTTTGACTTGAACTGAACTTTGACATTCAATTCTCTCGCAGATGGCAAGAACTCGAGCTTCTGGACGGGAAGGACGACCACCACTACCACCTGCTAGAGGCCGTGGACGCGGTCGTGGTCGTGGCAGAGGTCGGGTAGTTGATGCTATACCAGCTGACACACAGCCCCCAGTTGTAGAGGTTTCAGCGACACCAGTTTAGACACCAACGGTGCCCATTTTCATTCCGGGTCTACTGGAGACCCTGGCTCAGATACTAGCAGTTTGCACTCGCTTGGAGCAGGCGGTTTCAGTTACTACCGCGGCAGCTGCATCAGGGATCGGGGGTGGTCATCAGACCCCCGCAGCACGCACTCCAGAGCCAGCAGTGCAGGGCTTGCAGACACCAGAGGCTCCTTTAGTTCAGCCCGTGGTTCCGGTTCAGCCAGCAGATCAGGTTCAGGGGGACAGGGTCCCAGCTATGACGGACGATGAGCAACGTCGTCTCGAGAGGTACACCAGGTTATCTCTTCCAGTGTTCATGGGTGCGCTGGGCGAGGACGCCTAAGGTTTTCTGGACAAGTGCCGTCGGATGCTCCGAACGGCAGGGATCTTGGAGTCCAGTGGGGTATCTTTCACTACCTTTCAGTTTCAGGGGCTAGCTTTCGCTTGGTGAGAGTCTTATAAGTGCCGCAGGCTAGCAGGGGCAGCACCACTATCATGGCCAGAGTTCTCCACCATGTTCTTGGAGAAGTGGGTGCCTCGATCTTAGAGAGAAGAGATGCGTAGGAAGTTTGAGGGTCTCCATCAGGGGGACATGATAGTGTCAAAGTATGAGATCAGGTTTACAGAGTTGTCTAGACATGCACCGTGGTTGGTTCCTTCCGGCAGAGAGAGGATTGGACGTTTTATGGACAGCCTCATTTATCCCATTCGTATTCTGATGACTCGAGAGAGGGTTTTGAGTCGTACATTTGAGGAGGTTGTGGATATTGCTCGCGAGACCCACGCCAGCAGCAGCAGCAGCAGCAGCAGCAGCAGCAGCAGCAGCAGTACAGGATCGTGCGTAGGCCAAGGACGAGGAGGGAGGTGGGGCACCGAGGGTTACCCACCCGGCCTGGACGTTCCACGTGCTTGCTGAGAGGGGGGGGGCCGAGTCGGCGGGCGGGGGCCGGCTGCGCCGGGGGTTGCGCGGTCGGGTCTCGGATGCGTTGTCCCGGTGGTCTTCTCGTAGTCGAGGTTGTGCGCCGGGGGGGTTACCGCACCGAGCCGGCCATACGCCGGCGCGCCGGGCGGCTCGGGGATGCTCCCGAGCCCCGTCTGCTGCTCGAGGTTGCTGCACGTGTTCCCGGCAGCTGGTTGTCGGTGGCACTCCCGAACGGTCTGCTCTGATCAAGCCCTGGGCAAGGAGTTGCTACGAGTACGGCGAGAAGTTTGAGCACCACCATAAGTGTCCCGTCTTCTCCAGTGCTTGCTCCGATGGGCGGCCAAACCTACATCCCGGTCAGTCCGCCCTGCTGCTTTGCCGCCCGCCCGGTAGGGGGTGAGGGTCGGTCGACTAGGGTCGCCGCAAAGCAGCCGTCAGTGAACCGAAATTCTGCACGCAGATGCTATGCTCTTGAGAGGACGATCTGAGGTCGTTGGAACCCCCCCCCCCCCCCCACTGGCACTTCGATCACCGATTATCAGGTATTATTTTGGTCACCGCAGTGCCCATTCATTGTTGATCAGTTCTCTCTCTTTTATTCTTGTATTTCCTAATTTGCACACGCTCTCACTTATTGGGGGCTACGACGGGGTATCGCCCGAAGAAACCCGGTCGCTATCTACTGGTAGGGATACTATTATTATATATTAATAAATATTACATGTATCTGCAGTCTCTTTTTGTTTAGGTCATATTGAAGGTTACAAAGGGCGAGTCATTATTCTTCTCGGCGTGATCGATTTTGATGTTATATTGGGTATGGGTATTGTATACCGTGTCTGGCTATTACCCCGGCAGCGTTTTATCATGCCGAAGGCAGCAATGGCCGCTGTGTGATCCCCCCCCCCCCCGGCGCCGCCGTCTCCTTAAAAAAAAAAAAAGGGGGGTGGCGGGGGCGGGGGGGGGGGGGGGGGGAGGCCGGGAGGGGGGGGGGGGCGAACCCCGTGTGTGTGTGTGTGTGTGAGAAAAAAAAAAAAATCCCGAAGGAGAGAAAAAAAAAAATAAAAAAAAAACACACACACACACAACACACACACACACACACACCCCCCCCCCCCCCCCCCCCCCCCCCCCCCACACATCCCCTTCCCCCGCCCCCCCCCCCCCCCCCCCCCCCCCCGAGAGAGAGAGGGGGAAAAAAAAAAAAAAGAAAACATATCTTTTTTCTTTTTTTTTCTCTTACTTTTTTTTTTTTTTTTTTACCACTCTTTTTTTTTTTTTTTTAAAAAAAAAAAAAAAAAAAAAAATATATATATATATATATATATATATATATATATATATATATATATATGATGACCCGGCCCGTTATCACGTGAGTTACCGCCCCGTTTTCCCCATCCCCCAACCCCCACCCCCCACCCCCACCCCACACACACACACAGAAGACACACAAAAGGTTAGGTTGACCATGTAACAGATTAGCTTATGTAATGATGCAACATTAAATTGATACTAAAAGTAAGTTAGATAAACAGACGCATTTATTAAAAAAAACAGTAATATGCTGTGATGAGAGAGAGAGAGAGAGAGAGAGAGAGAGAGAGAGATATATATGTATATATATGATATATACATACAAACAGGCAGACATACTTAAAAATATATAAGTATGTGTATATATATATGTGATATATATATAATAGTAGTATATAATTATATATAAAAAAAAAAAAAAAAGGGGGGGGGGAGGCAGGTGGGAGAAGAGGCTGTCGCGGAGGAACGACGAAGCGTGCATTGCCAGAGGGGGGGGGAAAAAAAAGAACAGCAGGAGCAGGAGGGGGGGGGGGCACCTCTTTTTACAGGCAATTCATGAGCACTGCCGCTGCGGCACAGCGTCGGCTCAACACTATCACTGCCTACGTCTACGCGGGGATGCGCTCCGTGTAGGATGTGCGTGCCTGTGCGTGTGCATGCGAGGTGCGTGCAACGGTTGGCGTGAGAATAAAAGTATATAAGTAAGTGATGATGTGTATGTGAATGTAAGTCTGGAGCCGGCGGCGGGGGGGGGGGGGGGGGGGTCAGTCTATGGAATGAAAGAGGGGACCAGGGTTAGGGTTTTCACGCCCTTGACGTGAGAGAGAGAGAGAGGAGAGGGAGAGAGAGAGAGAGAGAGAGAGAGAGAGAGAGAGAGAGAGAGAGAGAGAGAGAGAGAGAGAGAGAGAGAGAGAGAGAGAGAGAGAGACAGAGAGAGAGAGAGAGTGCGCACATGCCTTCGTGTGATGTGAGAGAGAGAGAGAGAGAGCGTCTTAGCAATCCTACGCTTCTAACATATTATGTAGTCACAATCCCCAGCGTCGCGAAATTGTCAAGAACTCTGATCTTTTTTTTCTTAGTTCAAGGCTCTTTTTCACAATATATAAATGTTCAATTTCTAGGATATATAATGAATAGGCAACAGATCCATTACCAAGGAAGCTTAAAAGTATCTTTCAACCATCCTTGTTTTGAGCAGTTAGCAGCAATTTTATTCATCCGCACAATGATCTCAGAAAACGTTGGCCGTACAAAAGCTTCTGGATCCCAACACTCTTCAATCAACCTAGAAATAAAATACATTGAGCAGAAGTCAAGAGGAAACACAAGTAATCGGACTGACTGCACGCCAAATCTAATAAGCCTAATACCAATAGTGCACTGCAAGAAACCATCTCTCCCTGCTTAAGGGGCATGGAGGTAGTGCACTGGTCTGAGAGTATGTAGGGA